>VDFB02333273.1:0-65155 GCA_007258455.2 Sequoia sempervirens | reverse complement strand
ACAACTTTAGGGTATAGATATCAATATGTGACTGAAACCTGAGCTAAAATAGACTAGTCCAAGGTGAAAGGATGTCATAGAATGGCTTGGTTTTTCTCTAATATTTTAGTTTATGATGCACTAGTGATAGGTTTTAGATGACTGAGTAAAGTTTGATTTAGATCAAAGATTGAAATTGTGACTATTTGATCAGTTTTGAATGCATAAATATCTGACCTAGTGCCTGTGCACCTGCAAATGATTAAACTTTTAGAACGTAAATATAAATTAAAAAAACCATCAATCCATCTATAGATTCAATAGTTTCCTAAACTAAAATGAATAATTTTTTTGGAAAATTTGCATAAAACCATGTAAACTAACACTTTCCTTTCAAATACAAACTTTTTAAAACAAAAAAAACCTTATGATTTCTAAAATTTCTAAGAACTTTTTCTTAAGTTTCCATATCTATAGAATGGGGAAAACAAATCATAAGATCTAATTTAATGTTCAAAATGTTGGTTCACCAAAATGTTTTGTTGAAAAAGGGATCCTAGGTCTTATATCTATATCACTAAAATCAGTAATTTTCCAATAAGCATTAGAGTCCAAATAAAGAAAGCTATGAGATTAACTTGCAACCTGAGAGACAAGTCAATCAACCTTGAATCTAAAAAATTATAGCCTTAGGAATTGATTGAATTTAATTTGAATTAAATGGATTAATTTGAATACAAGTCCTGATCAAAAAAATAAACCTTTTTGTAATAATAAAACTAAGAAACCAAATATGAGATAAGATCTGAGAAGGGTAGAGTACTATGCACCTAGTATTAAATTTTGAGCCTCATTTTTGTGGTCAGGGATCTAATTCCAAAAACTAACTTCACAAGCATCAGGTCCTTGTTTTACATAGCATATTCCTTTTGGATCTAGCTCTCAATTCTTTGTTTCTTGCTGAGATAATGTAAATTCTATATCTTATCAACCTATTGGGCTAATTTGATGCATGAATGAGAAAATTGTCTTCAATATTCAAAAAAAATTCTTTAGATCTATATCCTACACACATAAAGAGAGGGTAAGGGTTGTCCCATATAGGGCCTTGCCTCACTGAAACCTTGTGTTGGAATTTCTAGCTCCAAAATGGAAAATTTGATGATAAAAGACAACTTATCCTTTTGAGGGATAGAGGAAAACTTATAAAAACTAATGAATTGAAACTTTGTTGCAAATCACCACTCAAATATGATCTCCTTGATGGATTAAAGTCATACTCATCACCTTCAATGATTCCTTATTTCTTGACTTAATTTTATTTTAAGACCTACAAGTGTTAGTACTCATAAAATAAATTATTACAAAATACATGAACAAACTTACATAAAAGCATGATGGAGGATTGACATTATGCTTGACTAAAATTAATGCTATAATAATGCTAATAAATCTTCTCTTTATTGCCCTTGACTAATTTTTGAAATATAAATTTTCTCTCCAAAAATTCTTAGGATTAAAATTATTAAAATATTATGTATTTATATGTCATTCTTCTAATTTCACAAAAAAAATCTCAATAGCCAATAATTAGGATTTGAATTTCACATAATAAATTACCAATACTAGAATATTTGAATTTTTGGCCAACTTAAGAGGTCTAGGGTGCAAGGAGCCCTAAACCAAATCCCTCTTTTTTAGGATCTAAAGTGTTATGGGAAAAATATGAAATGCATACTTTGATCTTTCACATTTGATTTTTGATGAAGATTAAAATGGGCAATGGAATGCATAATTTTGGAAACTAGGTACATAATTAGGTCCAAGAACATAGGGGGGAGCAAAACCTAGGGTGAAATTGTCAAGGGTGACAATTTACGATGATAAACTTCTTAAGTAGTACTTATAGATTTAACAATTCCATTAAAAGCTTCCTCTATAACTAAATATTTTCTACGAGACTACCTGGCCACCATTTAGAATAGTGCATTAGTAGCTCAAATCCACATACAAAGAAATATAAATCCCTACTTGCATTAAATTGTAATTTTTTTTAGGATTATTTGAATCCATAAGTAACTGCCAATTAATAAACTTTGGACTTTCAAATGGATAATATGATATATATATATATATATATATATATATATATATATATTATCAAGGTTCATGAATGTAATTCTACATAGATTACTATATTCATAAATATACATAGTTATTTTTTGGGAATTTTTCATAAGATTGTTCATTTTTTCCAACGTGGGGAGAAGCCCAAAAAAAGATGAGAGTGTCTCTATATTGCTTAACATATGTAATATGTCAAGAACTCTTTCTATTATGTGGTGATGTTTATACATTACTCCAATCAAGGATTGATATTTTGAAAAAATATTTGTTGTAGTACATGCAAGGATAACCATCTAGAAGATCAAAATCCTTAAGAAGCTTGTTTGTTGTTGTTATTCCCTCAAAAAAATTGAAATTCCATCAACTATTTGGGACTTTGATAGAAGTATGAGTAGATCTTGAGGATTGGATTTTCAACTATTGATACTAAAGGAAAATTGATTATAGTTTTAAATTATAAATTCATTCTCTTGGCCATGCATTGAATGACAATCATGTATGGTGAATAAATAGTTTGCAACTTTAAGCAAATATCATTCCTATGAGCTTGCATTACTGAAGCTCCATCAACTCCTATACACACCAACTTCCTGGAAATTGTGAATTCATCCATACCTCAAATTTCATTCAAATATTTATTAACTAGTTCAAATGGATTTTTCGATGTCAAACTCTCCTTCATTTTAGGAACATAGAGTAGATGAGGTTGGAAGACATGTTTGTGTCCAACATAAACAAGCATACATACCCAAGAAGTATTATATATTATAGTAACTTCACCTAAAGATAATGCAATGAATGTTGACTCTTCTGTTTCTTCTTATAAATCTCATTTTTCCACCTTTGCAAGGAAACCTACCCATTCCCATCCAAATTTTATTGACTAATGTGTGCTAGGAATGTTGGGAAAGCCCAAAATAAATTATTTTATTTTGTGTAGTCTAACATAGGATTCCCTCTAAACAAAATATGAAAATCAACACTCATATGAATAGTTTTTTTGAGTTGTGCTTATTCCATTATATTTCCAAATTAAGATTCAATTAAACCTCCACATTCAAAGATATTCACCATTCTTTGCATATTCTCATCATAGTTTAGGGAATGCTTAACATGAAGAAATTTTTCATTTGATTTCCATCTTACTACTATTTTTTTCCTTTTTGTCTATGATTTTTTTTCATAAATTTTACCAATATTATTTTCTACAGTGTCAAGTTTTAGCTACAAATTATTTTCCCTTTTATATTTCCAACCAAAAATATTACACTTGCATTCTATTGGAGGTTAATCGTTGTATGCTTAGAACCTTCTAAAATGTAATGCACATCTCACCACCTTGGTTGTATACTCAATTCACTATGTGTCAAACATCAATTCTTCTAAAATCCAAACTCCAAAAGCATGCCCTACCTTGTAACTCCAAATTTTAGGCCTGACTAACACTAAAAACCCATAATTTCCATTCAAAATCATCATAAATACCTTCACTCATGATTCCCCGGCCATTTTATTCATAAAGTTGTTCTACTCAAACCATAGTGATAATAATTTGAACTCCTTAGGCTACAAGTGATATATGAATTGAACCAGAAAGAAAATAGGGGTGAAAATGCAACTATTCTCCTTAGGAAATTCAAGAATTTCCTAGGACCCAAAATTAGATTGACTATCAACCCTAGAGGTGAGTCAATTCTCAACAAGGAAGGCCTAGGAGGGGGTTCTTTAAGATTTGAGGGGTTCACCACCAAGTAAAAGCTTGGAAAAGGAAACTTGACATTCAACTCACAAAACCTAGTAATGCAAGCTAAATAATGAATGCAAATGATGAAATTAAGCAATAGAAAATTATGATGTGTGTACCTGGGAAGTTTGGAAATCTGATGAAGATTCTAGAAATGTAAAAATGTTGTTAAAATATGCCAAGGAGGACTAAGTTTCCCTCACTATTGTCTTAGTCCTGTTGCTCTTTTTTGGGAAAGATGTGAAATCTTTGAATAATGGAACATGATCCAAAATATTCTCAAAATAACTCGAGGATTGAAGACTCCTTTGCTAACTAATTTAGTTCTCTCAAATTCCTCCTCTTTAAAATCTCCGAAGATCCTAAAGATACTGACTGATTCTCTCTTAAGATCCTAGGGTCTCGAAACCTGATCTAAATTATAGGAGTTTCTTTTGTGATTTACAACCTTACAATGAATCCTTCCATGTTTTCACTCCAAACATCTTCTACCAACCTTGAAATCTAAACACAAACAAGTGTGAGAGGAAATGATTTGGTTGACAGTTGAGAAATGGGTCATTTTGGTCAAACCCCTGCTGGTGCATTAAACCTGAATGAAGAATATCGAGGTTGAAATGATGAATTGAACAAAGTACCAAGGCTGGTAACTCATAAACCTTCTTATAGAATTTTCAGTTTGTTATAATGGATAGGTTTGAATGTGGATCTCGAATCAAAAGGGAATTCTTTTTTATAGATCTTGACTGAATTGTTTGTTTGAATCCCAAAACCGCTATCAAAAAATGTTAGTCTAAAAACATGATGCATGATATATTTATTATGATGCTGAGTCTTGATGATGGCTCCAAATTCTGATGAAACGCTTCCTTTAATGCTCACAAAAGTCTCTCGGATCTACTTGATTTCTACAGCATTGCTAGAGGTGTATAAAATATAGAAGGAAAACCTGATTATTCTTATTCAGCGCTTAATATCCCAAAAATGTTCACAAAAAAAGATGACATGAATCTGCCACTAAAGAGTTAATCCCACCAAGATTTTAAAAATTCAAACTGAAAATCCCATAGACAGAGACCTGTGAGGGTGGTATCCTTAGTCCCGGTACGGAATGGAAACTCCTGGGTAAAAATTCCAAAAGCAATACCGGTTCCTTTTGAAAAGAGGGAAGTCCTAAGACCTAAAGGGGACCAATATCTCTCTTTAAGTGGCATCTTGGTCTTCGAATTCAAAAATTAAGGACACAAACTGCACCATTGACGTAATTTCCCCTTTGATGTTTTCCAGGAATATCAAAAAAATTATATGATTTATTAGGCTTGTGGATGCAAAATAGCACCAATTAAGACATAAATAAGAATAAATAAAGAAATGTAGGACCAAAAAAGTGTGAAAATGAAAGGGTATGGATTTTCCTACACTACAATAATAGACCATGTAGAAGTATCCACTGCTATACTACAAATCTATTATAGTGAAGGTGTGGTCCAGTAGTATGAAAGAGCTCAATTACATCATAAACCACAATACCGAGGTGAGGAAAAATGAATAGTGAGGTATAGTGGGGAACAACCCACCACCACTCTAGGAAGAAGATTATGAAGGGTTGTAGTGCAGTAAAAGTGCCGCTATACCACAAAGAAAAGGATTAAGATAAGAAATAGAGTGGTAAGCCAAAAGTGACTGCTAAGAGTAAGATCATAATACTCTAGGCTAAATTTTTAAATCTTATAGTGTAGCGGTAATAATCCTGCTACCCTACAATTAAACATAAGGAAGCCTACGGTATAGTGGTGTACACCCTAGTGTCCCATGGTAGATAAATATAAAGACAGTGGTACAACACTAAGATTGATAAATGAAAAGATCCATGATCGCATTTTCTTGTGAAGGTTGAAGGAAATGATGGCGGTATGGCAGTATAGACTATCAAGTAATTACTAGTACTAGTTGCAGTATTAAATGTACAACTCATAACAACCCTCTAATATTGTGAAATCAATTGCACACATTCAAAATTGAAGTATGAGCTGATCACAGAATATTTGACATGAAGTTGATATTAATATTGACATGACTGAGCTTAGAAGCCATTAAACTAAGAATTCAACATTATTTTTTCACTCATTTACAAGGAATTAGCATGTGGGGAGCAATGAGTTTGAGGAGGAAAAGCTTTGCAACCATCATAAGTTGGGTAAGTGCATAGAACTCAATGTGGAAATTTGTTTTTAAGTATAGAATTGTTTGAAGTTATGCATTTAAAAGTATAGAAAGAAGTAGATAGTTAACATCATGTCGCCTAAAAAGAAAGAGCCTGAAATTAAAAAGGATGAACTTAAGGTTAGAAAGAGGTCATTACAACAATCTATCTTGGATATCCTACCTAACTCAACTGACAAGGGGTACAAAAAGTTTTCAATGATACAACTCATGGACCTTGTAGAGATGCCCTTATCTCAATCTTCAAGTGAAAATTATTTTGGTATTTTTTATGACAAGAGGGAAGGAAAGGTTCTAGTGTCAAACCAATGGATATTAGACTTCGCTAAGTTAATTGTCCCTAATGTTTTTATAGATGTAAATTTCATCAGAGCTTTAGCTCATAATTACCATCCTTCTACTAGGTCTGTGAGATTTCTAGATGGTTCACCATTGGTTGTGCTAACTAAAGCATCCATCATTGAATGTTTTAACCTAAAGAAAGGCCCTAACTAAGATTGATTTGAAAAGAATTGAGGAAGAATATACTAGATTAAGAAGAACACACATAAGTGATGAAATCTGTATATATATGAAAATGGGTGCTAACAACAAGATGATACATATTTCCCCCTCTACCATTGAACTATTTGATATAGGGAATTTTCAACTTTATTTCAAGAAAACCTATTTTTCTCTCAGTCAAGTACTTGGGATAGATGCATAAGAGAAAATGTAGGTTAGTTTGATGATGATGGCTATGATAATTTAGAACCCTAAGACAAACATTGAATATGATTTTTCCTCATATCTTGAGAAGGAATTGCATGAAGGATTTATTAAAGTTAGAGAGAATAGAGCCCCTATAAGATTTAGGCAATATTCTTTACTGTGTCAATTGATATTATGCTAGAAAAATGGTAGATGGACCAAAAGGATGTGTTTGGGTAAGGTTGATCAACAAGGGAACTTTTCTACCCGGGCAACGATGGTGTAATATATGGGATAGTAGATGGAATTTTTTTGATTATGTAGTATTCCATGATAACTTTGTGCACAGATTTATGAGTGTTCTTAAACACCCATCACCAAGAATACACACACCTATACTACAACTATTAATTCCTTTTGATTTGAAACTAGAACATGGCCATACCCATAACTTTCATGATTGGTTTTTTCTACAAAATGTCACAATAATCAGGATTTATGGATGCCCAAAAGCCCCAAATATACTGCTAATTTTTTTCCTCTTCGAATAGTTTTCTTAGAGTTTATGTGGCAAATGTTGTGGATGGAAGAGGAAGTAATGCATAAACAAAAGAAGGATACATTTTTACCCAATTTAACATGTGAAGAATTATCAATGGGATATGATACTTTTGAAGAGTTGCAAAAATACCTTAAAGCAAGGTACTCTTTAAGGTCTAGAAAAGGAAGGGTCTTTGACCCTTAAGGTCATATGAACTTCATAAGATATACCATCCTTACCAAGACTATAATCACTCATCAAAATATTTATGAAGAAGATGTAATTAGAAATTTCTTTACTCCTCAAGAGGTATATCAGAGGAAGAGAAAATGGGAAATCATGATGAAGATTGAGGGAGAAACAAAGAATAAGAACATTGAATTTTTGGGGTATTTTGTAGAAGAAGCAAATACTCACAAGAGGATAGATTTGATAATTGATAAATTTGATGAATTGTATGAAAAGTTTGTTGCAGAAGGGAAGAGGAACACCAAATTGTATCCCAAGAGGCCAAATGACATTGTAATTTTAGATCCTTCCTCTTATACTATTTTAGTATGTCATGCTCCTCCAAAATCACTTCCTGAACAACCACTTCCTAAGAAACAAAAGATACATGATTCAAATCCACTAATTTCCTATCCAATGATTGAGGAAGTTGGAGATACAAAAGAGGTAGGTAGTGTGTTAAGACACTTGAAGGATGATGTTGAAGTAGACCAACTAGTTTAAGAAAATGAAGCCCATAAGCTTGAAGATTGAATTGACATCTATGTATAGGGAGAGAGAGAGAGATAGAGAAATGTATGAGGATGAGTGGGTAATTGCATCTGTTAGGTTTGTGGAATATGATGAGTTTATCAAGACTCCTGAATTTAAATATTTTTGGATCAAAATGAAGATGAGATAATTTGAAGATAGGGTTGAAATAAATAAAACGGGTGCTGAAGAATCCCAGCATGATCAGATTGTGTCCTAGAAATTTAGTGAATTGAGGATTGGATGGACGTTGATATTTTAGCCACAATCCGGAGCTAGAGGAAATGGTCTGCGCGATATAATTTATTATCCATGCAAGGGAATTAAAGAAATGATTTCTGGTATGTGGATCTATCATCATGGAAAAAATAGGTCTTAAGTGGGCAAAAATAGAAACTGCAGAAGTTAGCAACTCTGATGTAAAAAATTTGAACAAATCCATTCATATTATTTGGCAAATATGTAAGAATAGAACTATAGAAAATTTAATGTAGTTTCAATCTGTTTAGGTTTCTTTAAAACAAAAAATTCAACCAATGGCTTCAAGTAATTCCAAAATTAAATGGAAGTAGTACTTTAAATTCCGGCGAAAATGGCACCAGGTGTCCGTCTCCGACTCAATTCTCATAACCAATAAAATGATAAATATTTTATAAAATTGATATAGTTATATAGACCATGTCCCAAATGTGATGCATATTTTGTGAATCCTTTTCCAAGCAATTAATTATGATTTTCGAATTTTAACAAATATGTACCAAGGTTCAATTCACTCCACAATAACTGGTCAAAACTTCATGAATCGAATTTTAATCCCTATAGCATGCGAAGTATAGAATGCGACACAGGGCGTTTCATCCTAAAAATGCGGATATCGCTTGAAAGCTAGTAGATGTTTCGAAACCAAGCCTTACCCTGGTATCGATCTTTAGTCATAATTAAAGAAATGGCAAGACAATTCATTCTATTAAAATCAGCATAGAATTTATATTGGTGGAAAGCCATAACTCCCTAAAACCTTCGCCAGCGGGTTTACCCACTCTTTGAGTTTATAAAAGTTATCGCTTCGCTATACCCAACCGTTATTTCCTTGGCCCATCGCGATCCCCACATTTACGACCTTTCTTTACTTGACTACAAGGGCAGTTCATAAGAGACCCGGTTCAGATGATTGATGAGTTTGATTCAGATGAAGGAATAAGTAGCATAAGATACAACCCAAATATTGAGACCTTGGCCTTCTGGGCCAAACAAATAAGTACACAAAATCCAAGGTTATTAGATGTGGTGCAAGAAATGAGAGAATCAACCATGGTGAAGACATTAAAAGATACATCTACTCTAGAGGCTGCAACCATCACAATGCACTCAACCATGTTCACTCGATTTGTTGTTAAGTAGATGGAATCCAGATTGGTAGAGTATATAAAGGAACATAAGTTTCTCAATGATGATGTAAATAAACTGTTCATGGAAAATGTGAAATTGGGTGAGCAATTGAAGGATGCGCCTTCGTGTAAGGAAACGATATTGATAATCGGTATCATGCTAACGTATTAATATTACGATAGCTACAGATAATTCCCCGAGCAAACAAATGTACTATGGCAAGAGGATTGAAGAATCAAAGAAACAATAATGAGGCTAAGGAAGGCTGAGGAAGCAAGTTCCAAATGTTTCTGGAAGAGTCCCGAGCATAGAATCATGTTTGACTGGTGGATAGTTTATAAAGCGACTTCTACATTCTAACGCCACACAGAAATCTCCATTTCAAACAGAAAATTACATGTGTCTATTTCGATCCTCTTCCAATGTAAATTGTGCCTTCCTACGCTACAACAATAACCCTAATTACTTAAAAGGGCTTCATTTGAGGATCACTTGAGGCCCATGGGAACAAAGTCCACTGAATAAATGATTAAAATGATTATAGATGAATCCCAATATATACATGGAGAAGATTAGAAGATTGGAAGAATGGATTCATTTCATACACTAAAGTAGTGGTTTGTGCCAAATATATTGAAAGATGATGACCAATTGAAAGACCTCGATGAATGGAAGAATGAATTTAGCCAGATTATTCCTAATTGCATTGCTCACGTACAAAAGGGTGCTGAACCAAGTCTCCACAACCTCAATTTAATCATGTATGGACTAATAGCTTTAGATACTAGATATTCTATGTTCATCACATATACTAGAGGGTTACTCTGCTATTAGGTGAGAAACCCTTAACAAATATATCAAAATCAGCCCCATGATTCATAACAAATGTATCAATAGAGAGAAAATTATTTAGCCCCTTGGTAGGCCAGTTTTGTATTCCTGAACTTTGGTCCTTTCAAATTTTGTGGTAACAAATCCTCAAGCCTTTTGATCACTATCATGAATAGGGATGATCTTTCTCTGTGCATCAAGACACCTAGGATCCCCACATTGATTAAAAAACTCTGCCCATGCATTACAGATTCCAACCATTTTCTACCTTCATCACCTCCTTTTATCTAATTATGCTCTTTTTAGAAAAAAAAGTCTCACTTAGCCATACAAAAAAGTATCTAAGGGAATTCCAGGAAAAGGCACTGCTTTTTGTAAAGGTCTAAATATTTTTGCTTCTCTTATAAAAGAGAAACCAATATTGAATTTTGGAGGAATCATCATAACAACCATTTTAGAATAGAACATATGAAAATACTTTTGATAAATTGTAAAATATTTTGAAGTAATCAATGGAGAAGAAAATTTATCAAGTGTTCAAATTCTGGTCTCAATTATTTGTTGATATCACTATGTAAGATTTTGTGGTTGTCTCTAGTCTGATGCTTTCTTGTTATTCAAATTGAATGTATCAAGTATATGTTTAATTTTTCAAGACACTTTTTTTTCCCTTGTGTGATTCCTTCAAGTAAGGATTAAATCCTCTTAAATAAATCACAATAACCTAAAAGTCTCATTTGGATTCAAAAGAACCCCATACTCAATTCACTACATGTTTATGACAATAATAAACTTTAACAGTGTCAAATTAATTAGAGTTAGAACTAGAAGGAGAATACATACATCATTTACTTCTAACTCCATTACCAATAGGATAAGACATTGATCAATTTCATCTAAAACAAAATTTTATAAACTTCATTCATACATTTCTAGTTTCCAGTTTTAGGATTAACAATTAAAGCATTATTTAGTCTCAATATTCAGTTATCTATTTCAAACCTTATGCTTTATTGGAGTAGAAATGGAAAAAAGTGATTTAATTAGAATAATTTTATAAATTCAATCTTCTTGAAATCCATCCATAAGAGCTTACATTCATTAAGAAATTTATGTACACATGCCTAGGTCTAGAAAAACCTAAAGAGTAGGGAATTCTAAACTATATTGTTTGACTCTGTTCATTGGCCAAAATATTGCTAAACTTGACTATAGAGCTTGGCATACTCTTAGGGTTTGTAATTTGCAATTTTGGGAACCAACCATATGCATTCTCCACTAGTTTGACAAATGGGTAGTTTGAAACCCAATCAATCTAAAAATTCATTTTCATATCCCACTCGTAGTAATATTTATTTGGCTTTTCTTTGAACCTCTTCCTTGCATCAACATCATTTATAGCATTGACATTGTCATCCATGTCAACTAACACATTTTGTCTACCCTAAGTATTCCTTGGAACATATTTTGTGGAATTTTCATCCTCTTCCAACTAAAATTACTTTTTTAATCCTCCTCTAATCTTGGCATTTCCTTCTTCATTAATATTTGGTGCAAGAGTTTGTGTATTTCCATCTTGATTTGATGGACTGAAAATATTGCCAAAGTATGAATTTATGGTAACTCTATTTTTTGAGCTATTTGATGGCCTCCCTTCACCACCCTGAGGAGTCTTATTCTTTTTTTTCTTGACATATATATCATAAAATAAAATCAATCAAAAAATACCTTATTGTTTAAGAAGGAATTATAAAATATAGATCACATTCCCTACTCAATATCATCTTTAAGATTGAATAAAGAATGACAAAGAGATAAATAATATTATAACACTACGAAGAAATGATCACTTATCGCTGAATCAATATTCGCTAATGCAACAATGCCTATAGTTGTATGTTTGTAACTTTCCTATGATTCAAATTGATAACTTACAAGTTCATAATTGAATAAATTATGCAAATATAAACTAGAGTTTCAATTGTATTTATATCAATCCATATTTGGCATATTCCATGGGATTTTTAAATGGTATAATAACTTTTTTGTGAATCTTACTTGATTATACATTGAAACATTTATATTTTGGGTGAATCAAATGTCGAAAAAATGCATACATTGTAATTTTCAAGGTGATAATCGACCTATGATTAGGATGGAGTTATTATAGTATTGGAAAAATGGGTCCTCATACACAATTATTTTTTAATTTTACTAGTGAAATGTGTCCTCATACACAAGTAATTTTTAATGTTATTGGTAAAACAGTTCCTCAAATGTAATTATTTGTAAATTTTATTGGCGAAATGGATCCTCACATGTAGTGAAAATTAAATGTTGTTGGTGAAGTATGTCCTATTACACAATTTTGTTTTAATAGTAGGAAATTTTTTTGATGATTTAATACATTCTTGTAGTGTCAAAAATAGTAATCCTTTTTCACTCTTAATTTGAAATAATTGACACATAATTAACTTTATTATGCCTTGGAGTGGTGTTGTAAGGTGTTGTACACACACCTCTCTAGGGTCCTTATTTAATTAAAACCTATTTAAATTTAACCTTTTACAAAAGTGTTGTAATACATTTTCACACTTTTCTAATGTTTATTTAATCAATTAAGCCTCATGGACCCTCTTGTAGGTAAATTGAGCCTTATTTATGGTGTTGTAAAGTGTTTAAACACACTTTCACATTTATCTAGGGTGGTATTAATTAATTGTGGTTAATTAGGACTTAATTGGCCCTTTAATTCAAATTAAAGTCCTCTAAATTGCATTTTTTGAGAGATCAATCCTGACACCCAGTAATTAAATAATATAACATTTAATTTGGAAATTTATAGGTCTTGGAAATTTGAGTTAGGACCCATTTTCCACTATTGGAAAATGGGTCCTCCCTTAAGAAGAACCTCCTTTTCTTTGCATATTCTAATTAGGTTTTTTATGCACTTTTCATCGCGCGAAGCAAGGTCTCGAGAATTTGTGCTAGGACACATTCAACCTAGGTGGTGAATGGGTCATCCATTAATAAGGACCATCTTTTTGAATTTGATCTTGTTGAGATTTTAATTAATTGCATTTCCAGCTCTTATGTTGACTTAAATTATTTGAATTTCAAGGTTAATTCTCTAATTTAGTATAACTACAAGGTTATTCTACATAATTTTCAACTAGAGAAGATTATAAGTGAGCAAGAGACAAAGAAATTTCATGAGATCAAGTATTCATAGTCACTTGAAGCAAGGAAAAGTGAAGTTTGGAGCAGCATTTTAATATGTTCAAGCTCATTTTGTATCCAAGAGAAAGCATTATTGAAGGTTGATGATAGATGCCTATGGAGAATCATGAGGGATTCTAGGTGTTGGGAGATAGAAAAGACATACAAACAAGCCTAAAGACTTGTTTCCTAAGTGATTACATCTTCTACGATCATCCTATTTGTAGCCTATAAGAGGTATTTCAATATTTGAGATTCATTAAAGAGATTAGAAATCTCCTTTAGTGAGTCTTTCACATTGTTCATATTACATTCAAGGGTTTTATCCTAACACAATTTATGTAGAATTTCCTTTGCATTCTCATAGATATTAGTCTTAGAAAAACTTAAGATTAGGATCACACACATTATTGCATGTTTTGGACTTTCATTCATCATCAAGGGTTTAATTACCATCAAGGGCTTTGACCAAGGAAAACCCCTATCCACCAACAAACAACCAAATTTTTTTTGCCATTTATTGGCATATTTGGATTCAAAAATAAGAATTTTGAGGTGTAAAGAAGAGAAGACCTGGAAGTTGAAATCTAGATTCAGAGATCCCTGGAAGAGCCTAACATGACCCATTCACCTTTAGTGGTGAATAAGTCCCTATTAGGGGCTGGGAGGCAACAAATCACAAAAATTACAAGCTTTTGTTTTTAGTTCAAAATCTCTGAAACAAGTCTACCAGGACCCATTCACCTTTGGTGGTGAATCAGTCCATATCGACTTCATAGAAAATTTTTATTTCACCAAGTGCACAACATCCTTGCCTTCTTATTTTCCTAGAAAAGTTGTAAATTATTTATTTTTTGTTTTTAAATTATGTATTTCATGTGTTATATCTAGGACTAGAGTAACTAATTCATTAGCTTAATTCCATCTCCCAAAGCTAAGATCTAGCTCACCACCCCGTCCTTATGTAAAGGAAATATTGCAAGATCCCTTAATCTTGATTCAATTTACATCTTGGGTTGATATTTGTTTCAAGATTCTCATATCTCATCTTTTGAATGAAACCCTAATATAGAAAAAGTGGGTTGATATATCCTCTTATCCTACTTCTCTATGTTTCAATTCTTCCAATATTTTAGGTGAAAATATTTATTAATTAGACCATTGGAAACATGTAGTTTGTTATGATGAAATTATTAATTGTACAGACGCCCCATAAAATAAATTGATGGTGAATTGAAATGCATTGGACTGATAATTCATAAAATTAGGTGATTTGGCCACCTCATTGGTTGCAATATATTCACCAATTTTTAATTGGCCAATATGAAATTTTCACCAAATGGTGAAGGTTCACCACTAAAAAATCCTTTCCCTTCTCTCTACTTAAAATTATGTGTTGTTATAGGTAAAAAAATTGGTTGATGTAGGTTACAAAACAATTGCTTTTACTTAGCATCTTTGATGTTACAAGCTAACTAAAATGACTCAAACTTTGATGGGCTTAACCAAGAGGAATCCTCGAATCATTTTTTCTTATATTTCACTAGATATTAATTGTATTCCTTGTTCCTTTTCTTCCCAACTACTCTAGAATCCAAAATACATTCAATCTTCTCTCTTTCTCTCTCAAGTAATTGTTTCATCTATTTTTATAGTAGCTTTCCTCATTTTCTTATTGTTGTGATTTATCTTCTTCATAATTAGTATATAAATTAGAAACACTAAAATTGGAAAGATTTCAAACCTGTACGTAGCTCTAACTCATAACATTTTTTTGAAAATAAGTTTTGATAATTTTTCATGCTCTAATTTTCTTCCACCTAAGCCTTTTATAGGTATGGCTTGGAAATATTTATTTTCATAGATGTGCAAGTACCAAATCTTCCACTTCAAAAGTATTCTCTCTTATATTCAATTCTTCCTTCTCTTTATACTATTGGCTTCTCTAATTGAGTCTATCCCCTACTTGTTGATGCAAATCCTACATATATTTCAAAAATTCTCCTCTTTCAACCCTTATCCCATATCTCTCAGTATTTGTAAGATCTCTTAATTCTAAAATACCCCTAAGACTATATACATAAATTATTTCAATGGATTCTTTCATGTACTTTTGTTGACTTTAAGTAATTATATACAAATTCATCTTGTGGTATTGTCAAATCCCATTGCTTGGTCTTGCTACCAACTTAAACTCTTAACTAATTTTATAAGCTCTAATTAACATTTTTTCTATTTCCATCCATTTAAGGATGATACATAAAAATTAAATTTAAATTACTATCTAACTCTTTCCAAAGTGTTCTCCAAATTTAATGTCCTACAAATTTAGTGTCATGATATAAAACTATAATTTTTGGTAAACCATGTAAGGGTATGTACAAGATCATGATAGGCCAAAAAGTGGCGATATGATGCGTATGTGTAGGGTATGTGGCTGGAAACTTTTTTTTTACCCAAAATTGATGAAACAAAAAGGGTTTTTAAAGGAGATCATCATCTTTCCACCAATATAAATTATGTTCTAATTTTAATTTAATAAATAATTATTATTCATTTTCTATTTGAATTGTGACTAAAGTCCTGATTGATAGGCTGATTGAAAAATATCTATAGCTTTCAAACAGTATCACATTTTTTGAATCTGAAACATGAGTCACGTTCTATGATTCACATACTATAGGATTAAAAAAAATGAATTTCATGAAGTTTTCACCAAGTTAAGGTGGTCAGACATACGAGTTTTTAATATTTTTTAAAATTTGTAATAAAAAATGCATAATTAATTATTTACTTGGAAAAGAATTACAAAAAAATATGCATCACAGTAGGACATGTGTCATCTACTTATATCTAAAATCTTATAAAAAAAATATTATCATTTTATTGTGGTTAGGGTGGTCGGATAGACACCTACTTCTTATTTTTTCCTTGAAATTTAAGTGCTACTACATTGAAATTTCAAATTTTCACTAAATAGATTTAAAAAAAAAACTTATAGTTTAGAAACTACATTCAACTTTCTACAAATTCTATTCTTACATATTTTTGAAATAATATAGATAACTTATTCAAATTTTTACGACAAGTTGCCTAACTCTAATTTTTCTAAATTTTATCACCACTTAAGGGCCTATTTTTTCCATGATGATCCTACACATACCTGTAATATGAAAATTAAATTTGATGCATGTGTGGAATCATATTAAAACCTATAAAGTGAGTCATTTTTTCAAATCTAGATATCAACAATCACAAAAATAGAATCCTTACCTCATTGTGTTCTTGGTAGTCCAAGCAAAAAATCCATGCTTTTATTATCCCATGTTTTCTCGTATATGAGTAATGGTTGATACACTCCCATATTTTCACTTCCTCCTTTAGTATATGAATAATGCCGAAATGGGTGCTTTATATCCTAGGTCATAGAACAACACTTTTCTCCAATTATCATTCATGTATGTCCTAGGAATCCAAATTGGATTGACTATCAACCTCAAAGGTGAGTCAATGCTCAACAAGGAAGACCTAGGAAGGGGTTCTTGAAGCTTTGAGGGGTTCACCACCAAGCAAAATATTGGAAAAGATAAGTAAACATCAACTCACAAAACCTAATAATGTAAGATAAATGATGAGGATTCTGGAAATGTAAAGAACCTTTCAAAATATGCTATGAAGGACTAAGAAGCCTTTATTTTCTTATTAGTCGCTCTTCTTTTTAAGGGCGGATGCAAAATCTTTGGATGGCAGAATAGGATCTGAAAGAATCTCTACAAAATTTCACTTGGAGGAATAATATTCCCTTACTACCATCTTAGTCCCAATATTAACTTCTAAAATCTCTGAATGTGGTGCTAAGGCATGATTTCTGCACTTCCTTCTTCTCTGATCTCAGGTTCTAAAACTTCCAAATCTAGCATGTATTTGAGTTTTTGTGAAGATGATAACTTTGCAATGCAACTTTGCAACTTTGCAACCTAGCAACTTGCAACTTCAAATTATCTTCAAGTCTTCAACCTAAATCTACAATCACAAACATGCAATAGAGGGAAAAACTTGTTGATTGTTAGTAAATACAAGTTTTCCTTGGTCAAACCCCTTTGTTGGTAATTAAATGTTGAAATAGAATGAAATGGAGGGAATTGATGAATGAACAACATGCAATGTTACAACTCACCAAACCCTAGTTATGAAATCCACAAACATGCATGAAATGGCTAGTTTGAATGTAGATCTTGAATCAAAGGAATGCTTGATAGATCTTGACTTAGATTGCTTGCATGAATCAAAACCCTACATCACAAATGTTAGCTCAAAAACACCCATGATGCAAGAAGATCTTTGATATGATGCTTGAATCTTGACGATGGCTCCAAATGCTTGATGAACTTCTCTTAAATGCTATCACAAAAGTCTTAGGATCAATTGATTGCTTGTTAGATTCCTAGGTATGTTAGGATGAGAAATGAGTGAAATAACCTTGTATTTATTCTTATACATGCTTAATATCCTAAAATTACCCCACAACAAGCTGACATATGAATTGATTAATTAAAGGATACTAAATCATGCCAAGATTTGAAATTAAATCTTGAAAAATACCTTAAGGGGGACTAAGATGTCCTAGGTGGCATATTAGTATTGAGGCATGAAACTCTAGGAACATACTCCAAAAAGGGGCCTATTTACGGTGCACTTGATATGAGGGTCCCAAGACCTTTGGGGTATAAAGATGCCCTAGGTGGTGTCTTAGTTATGACTAAAAAATTAGGGACACATGATCGGAATCATTAAATTATCATTTCCCCTTTGATGTTTGTTAGGACTAGGCATAAAAAGATATAGTTCATTAGGTTTGTGGATGTAAAATAGGACCAATTAAGACATAAATAATGATAAAAAAGAAAGGTGGGCCCAAACAAGTTGGAAAATGCAAGGGCATGCATTTTCCTACACTACATTTAGCCCCAATTTAGTGAGAGGATGAACTTGCTTCAAACTCACACTAAAGTAGCCAACCACACAATCAAGAGGGGTTCTAATGAACAAATGCTAATAATATAGGATGAAAATAATAAAGGGGGTGGCCAAGCCCCTAGGATCAAGATCCTATGTCAGACCAACATAGGCATAAAGGAACATACTTGCGGATGATATATGAAGCCATAACCAAATCGAAAACATACACCATCAAAGATAGAAAAAGGAAAAAGGAAAAAGAAAAATGCAATGAATCAAGCTTCGAATGGTTGTCCAACACGTTGTGGACCGGGTCTAGGTTGTTTGTCCAAAAAAATGGTTTACAAGTGGACTGAATTGTCCACTATGCAAACAAAATGCATGGTCACAAGGGCTAGTGAAGCTAGTTTTCCACTAGGTGAGCCCCAAGAGGTCCATATCAACTTCATAGCCCCATGAATATGATAATGGGAAAAAGAAAATGCATTCTCAAAAGGGCTAGTGAAGCTATTTGTTCACTATGTGAGCCCCAGAGGACCATATCAAAGCCATACCTCCATGACTTTAATAAGGTAGAAAAAGAAAATGCAACACAACAATAAAGAGGGATGTTCAAAGGGATTTTTCTTAGTTCTTGTGAGGTCCCTTGTTAGGGAACATTATGATTAATGTCTCCAAGAGAGGATAAATACAAGGTCTCATCCTAGGGAACATTATACTTAATGTTTCCAAGAGAGGAAAAGGAAATGTCATACTCTTGAAGAAAATCAAACCCAATGAAACCACCAAGAAAAGGACGTGGTGTAAGAAATAAAATTACACAAGGAACATGAAAAAAAATGCAAATGAAATCATGCCAAAAAAATTCCAATGTATGCCCCCACTTTAAATCGGTTGCTAGCACCATTATTGTGAGAAATTTCTTTAAAGTAGGAGAAGACATGAGATCTTACTCAAAAATCCCTATGCCAAGTCATATGTTTCCAATAAGCTACATCATGCAATAGGATGGAAGGGTTTCCCACAAAAATACAATGCTAAAGATAACTCAATACATCACATGTGATCCAACTTAAGGCATGTTGTCCACATCCCAAGCTTTCTCTTACATATACATGGAAGGTAGTCAACTAGCGAAAAGAGGGAATGCCAAGTGACATATGAGGACAAGCCTACCTAACCCCTTACCCCCACTTAGTGCAAGACAAGGATGAGCCAAAATAATTGATGAGATGAATGCTAGAGTGAAAATCAATATTAATTAGAGGAATTAGGTGCTCCCACATAAGGAAGAGCACCAAAATCCTTAAGATGTTGGATATTACTACTCAAATCCTTACATTCATTAGTAAAATAACCATGAACTCTATGATATGCACAAAATTAACTCTTTTAGTAAAATTTATTTTGTGTTATTGGGGGGAGATATATCAAATTATCATTAGAGGAGTCTCAGCAAGATACTTTCTTGATCAAAAGTAGAGGATGTTCCTTTATTTTGTGACAAATATCTTTTTCTTAGTACAATATGTCAGACTTATACAAGGTTGTTTAGATTGTGAGATTTTATTCTCACCTTTAAAGGAAGATCTAAAATTTATCAAATTCAAATGATCAGTGTTTTGTGTGATGAGATTAATGTTAAGAGAGGACTTCTCTATTTCTTTCAAAGGATCAAAACTAATAGTGTTTTTTAATTCAGGATGCACTATTGTTAAAGTTTGCTTAGAGGAATCTTTTGTCAGAGTGTTGATGTTAAGTGAAGGCTTGTTTATTTCTATAAAATGACAATAACCAAGACCGCTATTATTTTCTTTCATTTGAGGCTCTATAGGGACACAGATACCTTGTTCTCTAGCACCACATCCTTTTCCACTATATCCAAGTTGTTTCATAAGGTCATAACCTTTTCCATAAAGTTTTTAAATTTCTTTTGGATTAGCGGTTGTTGATACTCTATCTCATCAAAGTATCTTGTGTAACTTGTTGTCTTTTGTTCTAAAGTGGTTGAGGTGGATTCTTTCGAAGGTTCTTCCTAATTTTGTGTTGAAATTACAACTTTTTATTTTCCCTTACCTAAATATTTGTTTATGATCTTGTATTCTCCCATGAATGTAGGTTCTAAATATAAGGAACCAGAATCATCTTCTAATAGCTTCATGACTTCTTGAATATATTTTCCTTTATCTTTTTGTTGCACGGGTTCCACTTGTGTAGTTGGTGTTAATGTTTTCAAAGGATTCACTTTATTTTTCTCAAGTTGTAAAAAATTATAAGGATCATTATTAGCATCCAATGTGTGCACCTTGTTGTTGTGAATACACTTCATTTTACAATGAAGAGTAGAAGGCACCCCATTCATTGCACAAATCCATGATCTACCTAAAAGGAGGTTGTATGAAATATCATGAGGCATAACATGGATTAGTGTTTCTAATGTGTCATTTCCAACTATAATAGGCAAAGTGATCACACCAAGTGATTGTTTTCCTACATTTTTGAATCCCTTAATAGATAAAGAATCGACTTGAATTTTTCATTTATCAACACCAAGTTTATCCAAAATGTTTGCACTACAGACATTTAAGGTTGGGCCATTGTCAACAAGGGTTCATTTTATCCTTGTGGTATTGTATTCAGCTATGATCATGAAAGCATCATAATTTTTTGCACCTCCAAAGGAGGGAGCTCAATTTGGTGGAAAACAATGTCAGCATTCATTCCTTGAATCATTATTGCTATATGATTCAAATTTTCACTAAAGGGAAGCACTGTTGGAAAGAGACACTACACATGTCATCTAGTGTTTTCATTGATGGCATCCCTTTTTAGTGATTTTATCAACATGTCATCATTTGATCATACTGGAAGTCAAATACAAGATCACTGATTAACTGTCAAGCAAGAACAAAGCATCTGATAGAATTGTGTTCGTCGATTCATATGCAATTTTTTGTTATCATTTTGAGTTGTGGATCTCAGGGAAGGTTTTTTGGTATATGATCCCTATTATTCTTGAATCTTAGATCCTCTTATTGATCCATGTGCAAGTTAGAAGATCAGGTTGATTAATTTTGTATTTAATAGTGCATGAAGGCCGACTAAGTGAATGTAGCCGTTGGGGATATTCAAGGAGTAATTATTTAAGTTTTCTTGTGTTCGAGCATGTTGATTTGTGTCCTCACTATGTTGTGGCTAGCTTTGGTTGGTGCGCATTAAAAATTAATAATGGATTGAGCCAATAATTTGTAAATATTTAATATTTTGTTGGAGTGGACATGTAGCGATTAAATCTTTAGGATATATATAAGTAATCGATTATATGATTTTGATATATGTATGAAGTGTGTTGATGTATGTTGTGAATGTTAGAAGGGTTGTAGAATGATTATGCATAGTTTTACTTGTGCATAAAAGGATTTTGTGGTTTTATTTAAAGTAGACAAAGCAGAAGAGAAGAATCAAATAGAAGGTCAAAAAATCAATTAATGTGCTTTACCGAAACTATTCTCAGGCATCTGTAGATGCTATTTCATAGTTCACCACTCTAGTTGTATTTTGAAATTGATTGTAAGGTAGTAAGACTTTCTATTTTTAGCAGTGAACTCTAGATAGTGTGCCTGGATGCAAGTGCATTCCCATTTTGTAAACATCTTTTTGAGTATACTCAGATAATATTGTGGATTGACCTCCATAGTGGTTTTTCCCCTAACAGGGTTTCCACATAAAAAATCCTTGCATTATGGTGTTGTGGTTTCTTGTTTTATGTTCATGCATATTTCTTTTGGTTGAATGTTATGAGTACTTTAAATATTAGATTAATAAAGCTAAAAATTGTAGAACATTGATTCACCCCCCCTCTTAGTGTTCCTTGATTCCAATAATTGGAATTAGAGCCTAGTTCCTCAAAAGAAGTTTAAAATCTTGGGGAAGATCTAGGAAAGTAATTCAATAGATTCAAGTAGTCTTCAAAAACAACTTTTGGTGGCCCTAGATGATCTTGATCAGTCCAAATCTGAAGTCCAGGATTTTTAGGGAAGTCTCAAGAATACTGAGAAGTTCATTCATCATTGAGATATAAAATTAATGAGTTAAGGGAGAAGAGAGGGGAACACTACATCAAATCAAGCAGAAAGAGAATAAAATAATTGAATATGAACAACTGAGTTAAGCCCTGAAGGAAAAGATAGAATAGTGTGAAAAGTTTTCTAGAGAAAATGTTGTCCTAAAGAATGAGATGGAATCTATTGTGATGAGGATAACAAAGGAGACTGAAGATAAGAAGAAGAATGAAGATAAGTTTTCCCAGTCCTTGAAGGAGAAATCTAAAGAATGTAATCAAATTAATGATGGATTCAATTAGTTGGACCTTGAATTGGAACAATCCTGAAATAATGAAGAAGAGCTTGAAAAGAAGATTGTTGATCTTAAAGATGAACTCGCTACTGCAAATGAATTCAAGGAGAAGTTCAAGATAAGCTCAACCAAGCTTAATGAACTGATTAAAAGTCAGAGGACTGAAGGTGGAAAGCGAGGTCTTGGATATGAGGAAAGAGAAAGTTTTAAATCTAGACAAAGGAGATTTAGGCAAGGAAATCAAATTAACAAAGTTTGAAGGTATCTAATAAGACAACCTAATGTTCAAAGGTTCAATGGTTACTATTTTTTTTGCAATAAATTTGGTCATATGGCTACTCAATGTAGAAGTAGAATGAATCCAAATGGTCCATGATTCTCAGGTTAATGCTTTAATTGCAATAAGTGTGGTCATAAGTCAAATGAATGCAGAAATATGATGAGAAACTTTTATCTAGAGATGTAAGATGTTATACACGCAATAGATTTTCCCATATTGCTAACCAATGTAGATCAAGAGAAAATCAATGGAGCAAATGGTCTAGACAAAGAAATGTGGAATGCTACAATTGCAACAAATATGGTCACATTGCTAGATTTTGTAGAAGTAGGAAGGGTTTGGTAAATCAAGGGAAAAACATCTAGAAAGATAAAAAGGGGAAATGAAAGGTTACTACAAATGAGATCAAGAAGCAAATGAAGAAGATATTGGTGAAGAAGAGTTCCTCTATTGTAGGAAATGATTCAACACTAGAATCAAGGTCTAGAAATTCTTTTGGTAATTCTTCCAGGAATTAGATTAAGGCCTCTAGCCTAGGGGGAGTTCTCAAGAAAATTCATCAAACCCCCTGTCGGTAGTTGGTATCAGATATGGATGAGTGTATTGATTGCATTGATGATCTACATATGCTATTAAAAAAATTGGAGAGAGTATTTATGTAGAGTTGAAGGTTTGCAGAAGAGTTATCCTTCACAGAGTATGGGAACAGGGTATCCAGATGAGTTAAGGAAAAAGCATTTACTACAAAAAAAAATTAGGTGTGTAAATGATAAAAGGTCATGTGTATTCTTCATTTGTCACTTTTCACTTTGAGAAGAATAATTTTGGAGAGCTTTGAAGTGAACTTTGGCAAAGATTCAAGTGTGAAGGTGATTTGGCGATCAAACCTTAATCCAGGGAAAAGGTATTTGTCGGGAAAACTTGTAAACTTGTGAATTTGTGAAAATGGTTGCTCCATTGTTAGTTGATATCAAGGAAAGACACCATCTGAAATTCAAGTCGCATCCTTTCAAATATGTTGAACTAGAGCCCTTAGGAGAATTTTCATCTATTTCGTACGACATCTTGCATATTGAAGACATTAGGGCATACATTCTTGCAAATATTAAGGAGTTAGGAAGCTCGTGGTTGTTGAATTTGTACTCAAATCATATAGTTGGAGAAGATTTCAAGATAAAGCCAGAATTCAAAACCTTAGAGGAGAAGAAATTCACATAGATTGTAAAATTTCTCGTGTTTGAATTTATGTGGTTAAGTCAACCTTTTAAGATTAAAAAAGAAGATATAAGCACTTTGACTAGTTTAAATTCCTTCGGTGGGTTGTCGATCTTGAAGTCGGTGAAGAATCAGATAGTTACTGATGCAACTGGTTTAGTGTTTGATAAAAGAGCCATGACAATTGATGATATTATTGAAGTGGATCTTAGATTTGCATCTATGATCATTGGTTACAATATCTCTCATCTAGTCGGGATAATTATTTTTCTAGTACATCTATTTATGTAGCATATCATATGGTGAACGAGAATGCAGAGTATGATCTATTTGAGTTACTCAGAAGCTAGTTAATGGAGAATCTTGGAAAAATCAAGAAAGATAAGAAGAATTCTGTCAAATATGGTAATTTTTTGTTGTGTTTGTTCTTTTAATTTATAAATGAATATCTAGGATTTGGAAAAGTTCAATGGCAAGGTAATGAACCTTTAGCTATTCAAATTAGAGATATCTTGCTAAGAGTTGGTGATAGTAAGACAAGGAAGACTACAATTTGGGGTTATTTCAAGAACTTTTAGAATGAAATGAAAGCAACAGAAATAATTCCTACTTCTATTATGGAGAAGTATAAGAATATAATTTGTTTCATGGTTGATATTGATCAATGCTTGATGGAAGCTATAGATCCTAGAATGGTCTAGATTATGCCAATGGGCTATGAAGTTGAGGAGAACATCTTGGAACTATATGCACAACACCTGTTGAGTAAACCTTGCAATCCAACAGAAGATATTTTTGGAACCTATGAAGAAAAATATATGCAAGTACATGAGTAGTTGATGAAACCTATGATAGTATGAAGAGTAAGGAAATAAGTGGAATCCTTTGCGAAGAGCATGGGTATATCTACAAAAACTGTGAGAGAAGCTAGAAGAAAGAGAGAACATCTAAAGTAGGAGAGCCCACTAGAACTGAATCTACTAGTCCGATAGCATCCTCTACCCGAACTAGATCTACAATAAGCTCTACTCTCTCATCTGGTCCTACAAAAAAGTTAGGTCCTGTGAAAGATCAAGCCAAGTCATCTAAGAGAGAAGGAAAAAGGAAGAAGGACAAGAGCATGAGTTTATGTTGTTTCTAAAGATGAAGAGATAATAGAAATCAAGCAAAAGGGCACAAAGGAAACAAAATTCTCTAAGGACAACCCCTCTAGTGAAGAGAAAGGAAAGAAAAAGTTGAAAATAGAAAAATCAGGTATATCTATAGGAGAAGTGGAAAAATCATTGATTAAGGATGGTAATCTTAGGCCTCTTTGTGAATGGTATGACACCTTTGACAGTGTTGGTCAAAGATTTCTTGAGGAAGCTTCAATAAAATAATTGAAGAATTCCAGTATGTCTCTTATTGAAATAATGTCTGTGTTACCCAAAAGTCTATATGAATTTTTAGAAATAAGAAGAATGAAAAAACATATACTTTTTGATATGAGTCTGATGATGTCATTAGAAGAAATGAAGAATATATGAAATGAAGCAAAAAGGGATTTTAAGAGCAAAACAAGGGTGAACAAGCTAATGATTGGATAGACTGAAGAAATTGCAAAGGAGACTAAGAAAATTCTCAAGGAAATTTTGTTAAAGAATAGATACAATGTTGTTTTTGAAGAAGTGCATGATGAAGATGCCTCTCCTAGTCCGGTAGCAGAAGAGGGAAAAGAAGATACATTTGAGGACAATGTAAATCCTCTAGATATACATGATGTTGAAATTACTATGGAGATTGAAGCTCCTAAAGTTGTGTCAGTTGGAGAAGTTGAGATTTCTAAAGCCATGCAATAATCAATGACTAAAGAGAAGATGGATGAAGTGAAGGAGATTCCTGTGGAAGGAAGAGACACTGCTAAGGTAGTAAAGGAGTTTTTGGAAGAGAAATAGGAAGAGTTTGATCATGAATTGATTATAGGTCCTATCAACTTGGCTACTTTGTCTCCCATTGAGAAACTAAAAGTTGCATCATTTGCTTAGGCCAAGGCAAGGGAAGAAATTTTGAAATAACACATTGAAGATAGTGAGTTGTTGAATCTTGCATTCGGTATTCTAGGGAAGATTATTCATTCATATGTCAAGGATTCATCTGATTCTCCATCTGGTTAGTTGAAGAAGCTTGTAAATTCTATAAGTACTCATTTTGAGTCACTTGAGAAGTCAGCTATGGATAAGGTTCAGAAGGATTTTGATGCAAAAAGGTTCAGTAGGTTGAAAGGGATGATAGCTAATGATAAATATATGTTAGCTACTTGTGTAAAGAATATTCAAAGTACTTTGTCTGAAGGTGGTAACATTTATAGGTCATGTCTATCTTTATCCAAGTTCACTGAGGACATTGAAAAGAAAATGAAAGAATGTGAGAAACAGTTAGCAAATATCACTCAAGCATTTGATCCTCTAACCATTTATCTTAGAGGAATAATGGGTCCTAAGATGGAAACAATGTTAAGTGCATTGAAGGAAGCAGAAGATGCTATGGAAGTCAGTGATCCGGTGAACCTTGAATCAACAAAGATGGAATATTACTTATTATGTGGCCATATGACTATCTTGGAGAGTATCAAGAATGCTTGGGACACATGTTTGAACCTATTGAAGAACAATTTTGAAAATATATTCAAATTTATGTAAGTTGTAGAAGCATGTTTGTACATATGCAGTTTGTTCATAGCAATTTTGTTTGATTTTTTGTATGTGGATTCCTTCCTTTTCCATTGATGTCAAAGGGGGGGAATGGGACAGTGAAAAATTCCTTAATCATCTCAGGGGGACTTGTTTTTTTGAATTTTTAAGCTTGGTAGTGTAATTCATGTTGGTACTGATCCGACACTCAGTCATTTTTCACTAATTGTCGCCATCAATGCCAAAGGGGGGATTTTTGGAAAGAGACACTACACATGTCATCTAGTGTTTTCATTGATGGAAACCCTTGTCAATGATTTGATCCACACATCATCATTTGATCATACCAGAAGTTAGATTGAATATTAGTGATTAACTGCCAAGCAAGAACATAGCATCCGACAAAATTGTGTTCATCAATTCATATGCATTTTTTGTTATCATTTTGAGTTATCGATCTTAGGGAAGGTTGTTTGGTATATGATCCCTGTTATTCTTGAATTTTAGAGCCTCGTATTGATCCGTGTGCAAGTTATAAGATCCGATTGATTAATTTTATGTTTAATAGTGCATGAAGGTTGACTAAGTGAATGTAGCCATTCCAGATATTCAAAGAGTAATTGTTTAGGTGTTTTTGTGTTCAAGCATGTTGATTTGGGTTGTCACTATGTTGTGGCTGAATTTGGTTGTGCACATTGAAAATTAATTATGGATTGAGCTAATAGTTTGTAAATATTTCATATTTTGTTGGAGCTGACATGTAGCGATTAAATCTTTAGTTGTGGATATATACAAGTGATCAATTATATCATTTTAATATATGTACAAAGTGTTTTGATGTATGTTGCAAATTTCAAAAGGGTTTTAGAGTGATTATACATAGTTTCACTTGTGCATAAAATGATTTTTTGATGCGAGTTAAAGCAAATAGAGTAGAAGAGCAGAATCAAATAGAAGTTCAAGAAATCAATTAGTGTGCTTAACCAGAACTATTCTCAGGCATTACTAAATGTTATTTCATAGTTCACCACTCCAATTTTCTTTTGACATTGATTGTAAGGTAGTAAGCCTTTCTATTTTTGAGTAGTGAGCTCTAGGCAGTGTGCTTGAATGCAAGTGCATTCCCATTTTGTAAACTTCTTTTTTAGTATACTCAGATAATATTGCGGATTGACCTCCATCGTGGTTTTTCCCCTAGCAGGTTTTCCACATAAAAAATCCTTGTGTTATGGTGTTGTGTTTGCTTTTTTTATGTTCATGCATATTTATTTTGGTTGAATGTTATCGGTACTTTAAATATCAGATTAATAAAGCTAAAAATTGCAAAACATTGATTCACCCCCCCTCTTAGTGTTCCTTGATTGCAACAACCACAACTTGTTGCAAGGCTGTTTGAAGCATAGTGTGATAATTAGGTGAATTTTGAATTTGGTCCCATAGGGATATCTTTGCAAGAGTATTCCAAAGTTGTTCAACAAGATCATAATCCTTCCCACTATGCAAAGTTAAATGGGGAGCACTAGGAAAAATGGGATTAGGAAAAGGTAGGGATGTTGAAGTTGTTTTTCTTTGTTTTGGATTGTTTCTAGTGTTATATGCATGAGAAATGGTATTGTAACTTGGTTGTTGTGAAACATTGTTCTAAGGTGGCTTGAGGATAAGGATGGGTTTTCTTTGAACTTGTAATTTTTGAAAAGATGGATAAATGATAAGTTTAGGCTCGATATTGTACTCCAAGTGGTATCTAACATGCATAACCTTAGATGACTTATCCTTATTTTCATGATCTCTTAGTGAAGGGGAGTCTAATGTCACTTTTCACCTTCATCTAAAGAATTACTGTTGTCAATGTTCTCATTTTCATCGATCATGATAGCTTCCCTAGTAGGAGATTTTTTAGGAGAACCATAAACAAAATATTCTTGATGTTCAAGGATTGGTTCTTCCAAAATGACTCCATTGCAAGTAGGAGAATGATCAATCATTCAATTATCTTGCCTATCAATGATGTCATTATCATTTTTGAGATTTTTTTTCTCATGAATTTCATTCATTATATCTTCTAACACCAAGGAATCTTCCTCACAACTAGGAGAGATACTAGGAGAAGAACAAATGTAATTATCATGATTATCCATAATTTCATTCCTTTTTCCTATAATGTCTTCCAAAATAGGATAGGTAGGGGAAGGATCATAAAGAGGGTTGTCATAGATAATAAATTTTTTATCATCAAACACGAACACATCTTCACTTATGCTTTCATCGTCTAGAACATTATCAAAAGAGATGAAGATGTTGGGAGGTGAATGTATAGAAAAATTGAAGTTTCAATGATCTCTTTTTGTGTTATATGTCATCATGATTACCTATGGTTGTTTCTTCTTCATCATCAATGTCTTGTCTAATAAGAGAGGTAGAAGGAGAGAAACAACTAGAATTCTCAAAACTCTCATTGATTGGTTCTTCTAACACCAAAATATCTTCTTCACCAATATAAGAGATATTAGGAGAAGAACGAATATGATCATTAGAATTTTCCAAGGTCTCTTTCACTAAAACACTCTTACAGGGAGGGGATATGAAATTTTTCTTAGCATGCCTAGAAAGGTAAGGTACTAACATTTTTTGACCAAAAAATGAAAAGGACTTTTAACCATCTCATGAAATGGTTTAATAATGTAAACAATGTGTATCCAAAGAATCAAAACTCTTTTATCCAATATATGCAAAACTTTAAGAATGCAAACAATGTATATCCAAAAATGATAAGAACTTTTATCAAACTTATGCAAAGTTTTATGAATGTAAAAATTGTATATGAAAAAGTGAAAAGTAATTTTAGATCCATATGATGCAAATATTCAAAAATGTGAGCATTTTCAGATCTAATGATGCCTATAATTAAAATGATTTAAAAAATGAGCATCCTAAATTGATGTTTTTGACCTAGATGCATAAAATAGATGTTCTCAAAACTTTCCAAACTTATAGTATATGTTACCATGAGCATTAGCAAGCATGGAAAAGAAGATTTAAACCCTAAAATATGGAAAGTCAAATTCAACAAGGACTAAGATGATAGCAAGGGCGTCTTGGTCCTACTGATGAAATTTTCAAGTTCTAGAAATTGGAACATAATGCAATCAACCTAGACATGATTCTGAACCAGAAAAATATAGAGGGACTAAGATGATAGGAAGGGTATTTTAGTCCTAGCAGAGGTTTTTCTCAAAAAAATAATAGAATCTAGATTTTCTACAGTTTTCACATGTTTCCTATTTAGGGATCAGGTGTTTAGAAATAGAAAAATGTGCAAATGAAGGAAAGAAAAAGTGACTAGTGACAAGCAATTGAATACAAAGTTGAATGCAATTTTTTAAATTTTAGATGTAATAACAATGTTTCTAAATGCAATTAAGAGGATGAGAAGTGCACTTTTTAGTTTCAAGATGATACAAGAAAGAAAAAATGCAACCTATATGCACTTTCACTAATGCCAATGTGAGAAACCCTAGACACACTTTCACTAATGCAAGATGCAATGCAAAGATAGATGCAACCTAGATCTAGGAATTTAATGAACTCCAAATTAGAAAATGAATGCTCTAAAATGAAGTCAAGTTCACCAAAATGAATAATGGGGTAATGTGTGCTTTATAACCTAGTCATAGAACACCACTTTTCTCCAATTATCATTCAAGTATGTCCTAGGAATCTGAATTGGATTGACTATCAACCTCAAAGGTGAGTCAATTCTCAATAAGGAAGACCTAGGAAGGGGTTCTTAAAGCTTTGAGAGGTTCACCATGAAGAAAAAAATTGGAAAAGACAAGTAAACATTCAACTCACCAAACCTAATAATGTAAGCTAAATGATGAGTGCAAATGACGAGATAATGTAATAACAAGTTAGGATATGTGTACCTTGGAAGTCTGGAAATGTGATAAGGGTTTTGGAAATGCAAAGAAGTTTTCAAAATATGCTATGGAGGACTAAGACACCCTTACTATCTTATTTGTCCCACTTCTATTTTTTAGGGCAGATACAGAATCTTCGGATGCTACAACAGGATTGAAATGAATCTCTAAAAAATTCCACTTGGAGGACTAAGATTCCCTTACTACCATCTGTCACGATCAAAATTTCTAGAATCTTTGAATGTGGTCTTGAGGCTTGATGTATGCACTTCCTTCTTCTGTGATCTCAATTTTTGAAACTTCCAGATCTAGCTTATAGGTGACTTTTAGTGAAGATGAAAATTTTGCAATACAACTTTGCAACTTTTCACTTCAAATGATCTTCAAGTCTTCAACCTAAATCTACAATCACAAATATGCAAGAGAGGGAAAAACTTGTTGATTGTTAGTAAATGGGGGTTTTCCTTGTTCAAACCCCTTTGTTGGTAATTAAACCTTGAAATAGAATGAAATGGAGGGAAATTATGAGTGAAAAACATGCAATGTTACAACTCACCAAACCCTTATGGGTATGTGCAAGATCATCATGGAAAAAATAGTCCCTTAAGTGGCGAAAAATTTAGAAAAATTAGAGTTAGGAAACTTGACATTATAAAAATTTGAATAAGTTATTTATATTATTTCAAAAATATGTAAGAATGGAATCTATAGAAAATTTAATGTAGTTTCTAAACTACTAGGTTTATTTAAAAAAAAAAAAAATCTATTTGTGAAAATTAGAAATTTCAATGTAGTAGTACTTAAACTTCAAGGAAAAAATAGGAAGTAGGTGTTTGTCTGAACACCCTAAACACAATAAAATGATAATATTTTTTTATAAGATTTTAGATATAAGTAGAGAAATCCTATCCCATGTGATGCATATTTTTTTGTAATTTTTTTCCAAATAAATAATTAATTATGAATTTTTTATTACAACTTTTAAAAAATATAAAAACTCATATGTCTGACCACCTTAACTTGGTCAAAACTTCATGAAATTCATTTTTTTTTTCATCTTATCGTATGTGAATCATATAATGTGACGCATGTTTCAGATTCAAAAAATTTGATACCATTTGAAAGCTATAGATGTTTTTCAACCAGCCTATCAATCAGGACTTTAGTCGTAATTCAAATAGAAAATGAATAATAATTATTAATTAAATTAAAAGTAAAGAATAATTTATATTGGTGGAAAGTTGAGAATCTCCTTTAAAAATCCTTTTTGTTTCATCAATTTTGGGTAAAAACAAAGTCATCAGCCACATACCCTACACATACCCATCATATCGCCACTTTTTGGCCCATCATGATCCTCCACATACCCTTATTACATAATCTACAAACATGTGTGAAATGGCTAGCTTGAATTTAGATATTGAATCAAAGTAATGCTTGATAGATCTTGACTTGGATTGCTTGCTTGAATCAAAACCCTACATCACAAATGTTAGTTCAAAAAAACACATGATGTAAGAAGATCTTTGATATAATGCTTGAATCTTGATGATGGCTCCAAATGCTTGATGAAATGATCTTAAATGCTATCATAAAAATATTAGGATCACTTGATTTCTTGTTAGATTTCCAGGTATGTTAGGATGATAAATGAGTGAAAGACTATTGTATGTATACTTATCTGTACTTAATATCTCAAAATTACATTGCAACAATCCGACATATGAATTCATTAATTAAAGGAGGCTAAATCCCACCAATATTTGAAATGAAATCTCAAAAATAGCTTAAGAGGAACTAAGATACCCTAGGTGGCGTCTTAGTCTTGAGGCATGAAACTCAAGGCATAGACTCCAAAAAGTGGTCAATTTAGGGTGTGCTTGAAATCAAGGTCCCAAGACCTTTGGGGGACAAATATGCCTTTGGTGGTGTCTTAGTCCCAACCCAAAATATAGGGACACACAACCATAACCATCAAATTATCATTTCCCATTTGATGTTTTTTGGGATTATCCATAAAAAGATATAGTCCATAGGCTCGTGGATACAAAATAGGACCAATTAATACATAAATAAGGATACAAATCTGAAAATGCAAGGGCATGCATTTTCCTACACTATAGTATATTGAAAAACATGATATCCTTCTGTAGTGTAGAAAAATGTAGCCCTTTACATTTTTACACTTGTTTGGGCCCTCCCTACTTTAATTGGGCTTCTTTGAGTCTTATTTATTCCTATTTTGCATCTGCATGCCTTATTTAATGTACCTTTCTAAGGATAATCCTGACACATATTTAATGACCACTCATAATTTAATGATTATGGTTTGTATGACCTAGATTTAGTGATTTGGGACTCATAATCCACCTTGGGCATATGGGTCCCACCTAAATTTTAGGGCCTAAACCTGAATTTAGCATAAAAAATAACATTTCTTCAATTTTATGTCCCAAGCTTAGCTTATTGGGACTCATACACCCCAACTAGCATATGAGTCCCACTTATCTTGGACCTAATTTTGAATTCAATTTTTGGTAGGATATTATTCTCCTAGATCTGATGTTGGCTTGTAGTGTTGTAATTTAAGGATATTTGGCATAAACAAGTATAAATACAAGATTATTTCACATATTTTCTCCTATAAAATTAACTTATCTTATGAGCATCCAAGTGAGAGAATTATAGAGCATTCAAGAGTTGATTATCAAGCATTTTGGAGCATTATTCAAGATTCAAGCATCATGTCAAATTCATCCTGCATCATATATGTTTTTGACCAAACATTTGTGATGTAGGTTTTTATGATTCAAGAAAGCATTAAAGTCAAGATCTACAACATACAATCAAGAGTCAAGATCTACATTCATTCTAGACATTATTTACAAGATGTTAACCTTTGTTATAAGGGTTTGGTGGGTTGCAACATCACATATTGTTTATTAATCATTCCTTCTTTCTATTTGATTTCATTACAAGGTTTGATTACCAAAACAGGGTTTGACCACAGAAAAAACCTATCCACTAACAAAATTCTTTTTTCCCTCTCTTTGATGTGTGATTTGAAAATTTAGGTTGAAGACCCATTAAAGATAAAGATTGAAGAAAACTTCTCAAATTTGGCATCTACATTGCAAGATCACAAAAAGTCACATATAGATTACAATTTAGTGTTTCGACATAGACATTTGATAGGAGAGAAGGTACAAGGAATCATTAGAGGATATCAGAATTTCAAATAAGACCTAATATTGGGACTAAATAACCACTTGCGGTGTATCAGTCCTAGTATACCTATTTTTTCAGGTTTTTTGTGTAGATCATGGTTTAGCAATTCCAAATTTTAATTTCAGCTCGACACCCTAAAATGGGACTAAGTCACCCCTAATAGCATATGATTGCTAGTGTGTATTAAAAATTATTATTTCTCACATTTTGTACCTCAATTCAAACCTCTTTAGTTTCTAGATACACCTCTATCCTTTCTCAGCTCATTCATTTGATTTCCAGTTTCATACCTTGAGTTGCAAAGTTAGGTTTACATATCATTTTATTTATTTCTTTCCAATCCCTTTCTTGGTGGTGAAACCCTTTTTAGTATTTAATAACACCCTAGGATACCTTATTTTAGATCTCTTTCCCTCATTTCCATCCCAAGATTGAGATCTCTAAGGTTTCCTTGAATGAAACTTTGAGGAAATTGGTGTTTCTATCTGACAAAACATAGACAATTTTCTACATTTCATTTTGGTGAACTTAGCCTTTAGAACACCCTCATGTCTGATTGAGAGTGCATCATAGTCCTAGATTTATCCTACATTAGATTTTCATTAGGTCTTGTAGCAGTTAATTTACATCTAGGGTTTCTTAATCTTGCATTAGTGAAAGAGCATATAGTTTGTATTTTTGCCTATTGCATCATTCAATTTCAATTCAAATCTATAATTTCATTTAGTATAGACATCATTCAAACTAGAAAATGCAATATTCACTCAGAATTTGTTGAAATTTGTGGCAAAACCCTAATCTAGGACTCATTCGCCCCTCTGGGTGATTTACTCCAAGTGCAAGTTGTTTTACCTAATTTTTGGATATTTTATGTAGATTGAAACATTTGAATCCCTTAAAAATACTAACTAGGACTCATATTCCCCTCTGGGATATTTAGTCCCATGTCAAATCTGAATCTATATTTTACAGTATTAAAAACCCTCTTTCTATGTTTTTGTTTACTGCTATTAGATTTTGTTTCATTTTGTGGAGTTTTTATTTCATTTATTTCATTGCATCTACCTTAATTGAATTTGAATCAAAGTATATCATTTATCTTGTGTCCATTGTATCTTGTATTTCATTGATTGTCCCTTGCATGAGATTTACAACTTGGTGTCCTATTGTTAATACTATAGTGAGATGAAGTTTGCAACTCATGTCATCTCTTGATCTAGCACAATCATTGTGGATCTTGGGTTATCTAGTTCTTTCACTCCCAGTATTGACAAAGTTAACTAGGTGTGGACCATACCCTTAACAACTCTTTGCCTTCAATTAGTATGAAAAGTATTGAAATAATGGTTGGTAGTATTCAACAACAAAATATAATCCAAATCCATGAAGACTTAGAAAACCTAAAAAATCAACTGAGCACTGAGAACATTTCAACCACCACTATCCCTATAATAGATAACATACATCACACGATTTAAAGTGAAGGAGTTAAACTCATGCATAACATAGCTCAGATTTTTGGAAAACATCTTACCTCAACAACTAGTTGTGCTTTACCTTCAAACAATGTACAAATTCATGGAGGAACTCAAATTCCTCCTCTCACAACCATTTCCTCTATTCCTACCTATATCTACTCTCAAGTTACAACAATGATGCAACATACTAGTAATGTCTTTCCTACCTTGGGTATTTCCACTAGAATTCCTAGTACCTTTGTGGCATCGTATATCATATCTCCTACCACTTTACCTCCCATAATAATTCCTTTCACTTATCCCTCAAACACATATAAACCTCCACCATATTCACCTCCATCTCAAAACACAACCAATGAAATATTCATAAGTCAAATTTTATAAAATGTTTCATCCCTTGAAAAGAAAATTTCCACCATACACCAAAATTGAAATGGCTAATCTACATACTATGGCAAAAGAAATCCCCTATTCTTAGAGATATTGAGAATGTCAATAGCACAAGGTCTAGAGATTCCTAGATTTGAGAAATATGGGGGGAAAGGAGATCCTTCTAAGCAACTTTCCACATATACCACCTTATGTAGTGATTTTTTTCTTGAGGATAAGCTCTTAGCTAAGCTTTTCCCTAGATCCTTGAAATACACTACCTTAGAATGGTTTTGTTCGTTACAAAATGTAGTGTCAAAAAATGGGTCCTTTGACATTTTTCACACTCGTTTGGGTCCTTCTTATGGATTTTGGCTTAACGTTACCTTGATTTAGTAACATTGTAATGTGGATAACACATTCACATTAGGTCTTGGGCCCTTGTGAACTAAAAGGATTCAAATGGTACCTTACCTAAGTGTTGTAACACAAGTTTTCACACTTCTCTAGGGTCTTGTTAATAAAATAACCTCTTTTCATCATTTACCAAGCCTTTTTTCAATTTTTTGTAAATTGTTGTCACATACTTCCCCACTTTTCTACGCTTGTCAGTAATAATTGGGCTTTCTTAATGCTTTAATTGGCCCCATTTTGCATCCATAGGCCTTACTTGTGTGTATTTTTTAAAATAATCCAGATAAATATTATTTAAATCATTAAAATACCAAAACCCAACTTAAATTTCCTAAGGTGGGACTCATTTTCCATTCAAATTTAGCTCAAAATTCAAATTTAATTCAAAATTATGGTATTTTTTTATTCTCTAAGATTAAGGTTGGCATGTAGTTTTGTAATTTCAGGAATTATTGCATAATTGAGCATAAATACTCTCTTCTTTCTCTCATTTTCATCTCAAGAATTCAAGTATTCAATACCTAGCAAATTTTACAAGCATTCATGCATATAGTTAACAAGAGAATTTGAGCATTCATAAGAGCATTCAAGGCATTTCAAGGGTATATTATCAAGCAATCAAGAGCATTTCCAAGTGTCATCCATCATGTCAAAGATTTTTTGCATCATGTTGTTTTAGAGCTAACAATTCTAGTGTAGGATTTGCAAGCATTGCATTAAGGATCTATCAACATCAATCTAGAGTTGAAGTCCACATCCATTGGAGCCATTATCTACATGTTTGTAGCATCTTATTGCTAGGGTTTGGTGAGTTTATTTGTACATTCATCATTCTCCATTCTATTTCATTTCATTTCAAGGGTTTAATTATGAACAAGGGGTTTGAACAAGGTAAACCCCTATTCACTAACCCCACAACATTTTTCCCTCTTCGTATGTGTGATTTGTTGGGCTATGTTACAGAATTACCAAGAAGTTGAGATTGGAAAAGTGATCAAAGAAAGTAAAAGTTGTTAAAGTCCTAAGAGAAGCTTGGAGAAGACCTACAAACTGAATTTTGTAGTTTCAGATCTGGAAAGTAATTGGGAAGAGAACAATGGACTAAGGGTTATAGTTTCCTATTTTGAATTTCTAGAAATCTATAAATGGAATGATTTTCCACTATTGGTGAATGAATCCCACTGCCCAAGTCTGAACAAGAATTTTATGGATCATCTAAGTACCCTTTTGTTTGAAACCTATTCCAGCATAGTTTTCCTAAAATTGGACTGATTCACCCAGCCTGGCATATGAGTTCCAGTCAGCTTCAACATTAGAATTTTTAGTGATCCAGGGCTCCATTCTTCCTTCTTCAACTTCTCACATGGACATTTCTAGTTTCTTAATTTTCTGTTACATTTTACTTGCATTCTTAGGTCATTTAATATTAGTTTGCATATCATACTGTGTTTTCAAACATCTTGCATTTTCCAAGTTTACACTTGGTGGTGAACCCTCATTTTCTGTTATCCTTCCCCTGGAACTCTCCCTTTGTTATATTTCAATCTTCTTTTCATTGAAATCTCAAGGGTTTATTCTTGAGTGAATAGTGAAGTTTCGTCTCTCCTTTTAGGTCCAAAACCCTAGAACCAAAAGAGAGCACAACATTTTCTTATTCACTGAATAACTCAATTCATTCATTTGATGAAATTTTTGAGTCCTTTATAAACCATTTCTAGTTGCACATGACTTCGAAGATGGCATTAGTTGATTTGATGAGATGAAAGCAAAAGGATGATGAAAAAGTTACTCATTTCATTTCATGTTATCAATCGGTTTATTCCCAAATTGACATAAAGATTCTTAATCCTCACTTTCAACAAATGTTCATTGAGAACTTGCAAACTAATATATAATATAAGCTTAGCATGATGAATTTTCCTTCCTTTATACAATTGTGTAATGTCCTTTGTGATTATCAAAACTCGGTTAGTAGTCGTGAAACAAAACCCACCTCTAACTATCCTAAAAATTTTGGATCCAAAAACTAAAATAATTACCAACCTTTAGGAAATAGAATAAAGGCTTCCTTCAACTTAATCCTCCTCAACCAACTCAACATGTCGATACCCGAGTGGCTAGTATAAAGAAAATAAGTCCTTTTACGTTTGGGGATCTAGCTAGACAATTTACTCCCCTACCTAATACCCTCCATGAGACAATGACAAAAATTGTAGAATAGAAAATGATCACCTTGCCTCCTGTTAAAACTCATAATCCTAATAATAATTTAACTCTAAACTTTAGATTGAATTCCTATTACCATTATCACCAAAAAAATGGACATAACACAAAACATTGTAAGCATCTTAAACATCTTATGTAAGACCTCATTGATTATGGCCAACTTCAAAATAGAGGTGTTAATGATCAAGGAAATAAATATGTTTCCCCTCCTAACCAAAACTTACAAATATTCACCAACCCTATGTGAAATCATAACATTTCATTTGTCAATTCTAGTGAAACTAAGAAGAAATATGTGATGAATGTTGACATGAATGATGACAACCTGGAGACTATTGATCAAGGTCATATGGATAGCGATGAACAATTTCCTATGGATGTTATGGTTGGATTGATCAAAATTATACCTCATAAGGGCCGAACTAAAATGCCTCTTGAAATTTCTTTCTCATATAAAGATATAATTAGAAATACACTTGATGGTTCTCTTTACATAGCCTTTTGAATCAATGGAAATCCCACTAATGGGATATTAATTGATCCCATATGTGGAGAGAATGTGATCAATGAAGAATTATTACTTTTTCATGAACTCTATCAAGAAACATATGATAAATTGAAAGCATGGATAAAAATGCATAATGGTTTCACTTACGCTAAGATGGGATTGATCACCCTTCCTTTAAAAATCAGACTAAAACAATTAGATGTCTCATTCTCCATCATTTCAATGTCAAACCAATTTTGTGTGAAGCTTGGTTATCCATGGCTATGCTCCATGGAAGTCATCCCATCAATTGTGCATAAATTTTTAAAGTTTCCCTTTGACAATAAAATTTTCACTGTGCACCATAGTGGCTTTAATCTTCCCGTGGGAACTTCACAATTGATTTCTTTTGGATCAAGCCTATGGAACCTATTAAACCTTGTGAGGACTTATTTTTCAATTATTATAAAAATTTTAAGGTGAAATTAATAGAAAACTTATCCCTTAGAAACATGCCTCAACCCATGACTGAGCCACCTATCCTTGAAAAAACCATGATTGAACCTAAAGACATTACAAATAGCCAAGAAAAACCTAAGATAGATCCTCTACCTATCTCCAATAAAAGACAAGAGACAACGAAAATAATCATGTAATGCCTCCTAAGATAAAATGAGTTTACAAAGTTAAAGAGAAAGTAGTTTAAAAACCTCCTTTAGTTCCTCTGCTTAGGGAAGAAAAGAAACCTATGGTTGATAAACCCACTCCTACACAAAAACAACTTGAAAATCATACTAGAAAAGAAACAAAAATGCTAGAGAGAATAGGAATAGATGTCATAATCCATCTTGAATATTAAACAAAGAAAAAAATGAAGAAAATAAACATCCAAACTTTATTGAAGCAATACATGATGAGTCTCCCTCTTTTCTGCAACAAAAGGATCCTATACTGCAACCGCAACAAGAGCTAAATCCTTCTCTAGACATTATCATTCGACCTTCCATTGTGATTAACTTGGATGATGATGATGAGGATACTAAGATTGATGAACAATTGCATAATGAATTGAACTCATTATTTTCCTCTTTTATGAGCTTTAATGAAAATTCTCCTAAGAAGAATGTTGAACTTGGTGATGATCCTAGTATTGCAATCGATGTTGTCCCTTTGGCTAGTTGTCTACCTTCTATATATGATGAACAAGATTATGATGTGGACAACCTACTATAGTTCGAATCGCATGTTCCTTACTAGTCTTTTTCCTTGTTTCTTTTTCAGGTTATGTGTGTGATTGCATGTGTGTAATGTGATCCCCCCCATAATGTTTTGTTTGATATATTTCTCTCTTTGTGGCATTCCTCTATTTGTATCTACATTATTCTCTATTTTGTAAACATTTTATCTTTTCTTTCTTTTGTGTTTTCCTTTTGGGGATGACACAAGGTATTGCGACATTCATGTCTCTTCCATATTGACCCAAAAAAAATTCCTTTCTTTGTCTTGTGTTTTCCTTTTGGGGATGACACAAGGCATCGAGACATTAAGGTCTCTTCCATGTTGACCCAAAATCTTTTCTTGTTTTTGCTCTCTATGTGTCATTCTTCCTATTCCATGAGTATTTGCAGAATGATGAGATTTTCAAGCTCTCTAAAAACATTGTAGCAAAGACATACTGGCCTTGAACCTATGGATCACTTATGTGATTTTGGGATTTCATTTTGGGGGAAACCCCTTTTTCAGGACATAGCTTCATTTGAAAACATATGACTTGGCATAGGGATTTCCAAATAATCTCTCATGTCCTCTTTATTGTTAGAATTTATCGTTTGCTACTTTAAAGTAATTGCTCACAGGATGGTGTTTAGCAATTTTTGGGTATGTGCAGAATCATCATGGAAAAAATAGGTCCTTAAGTAGAAAAAAATCCAAAAAAATTAGAGTTAGGCAACTTGACATAAAAATTTGAATAAGTTATCTATATTATTTCAAAAATATGTAAGAATAGAATTTGTAGCAAATTAAATGTAGTCTGTAAACTACTAGGTTTATTTAAAAAAAATCTATTTGGTGAAAATTTGAAATTTCAATGCAATAGTACTTATATTTCAGGGAAAAATAAGTAGGTGTCTATCTAACCACCCTAACCACAATCAAATGATAATATTTTTGTAAGATTTTAGATATAAGTAGAGGACTCATGTCGATGTGATGCATATTTTTGTAATTTTTTCCAAGTAAATAATTAATTATGAATTTTTATTGCAACTTTTAAAAATAAAAAATCATATGTCTAACCACCTTAACTTGGTAAAAACTTCATGAAATTCATTTCTTTTTTTTAAATCCTATAGTATGCGAAGCATAGAATGTGGTGCATGTTTTAGATTCAAAAAATGTGATAATGTTTCAAAGCTATAGATTTTTTTCAATCAGCCTATCAATCAAGACTTTAGTTGTAATTCAAATAGAAAATAAATAATCTTTATTTATTAAATTCAAAGTAAAGAATAATTTATATTGGTGGAAAGCTGAGAATCTCCTTTAAAAACCCTTTATGTTTCATCAATTTTGGTTAAAAAAAATTCATCAGCCACATACCATACAAAAACCCATCATATCGCCACTTTTTGGCCCATCATGATCCTCCACATACCCTTCTTTAAAGTGGGGGCATACATTGGCATTATTCTTTTCCATTTTATAGCTCATGTTTCATTGTGTAGTGTTCTTATCTCATGCGATGCATCTTTTGATTTGTGGTGACATTGGGTGTGATGTCCTTGAAGAGCATGATCTCTCTTAGCATATTACATTCATCTTAGTGGCTTGATGTGAGACACTGCATCTCCTAAGTGCAAAATATTTTATTCTTTGATTGGTCCTCCCTTGGAGACATTAGGCACGATGTTCCCTAAGTTAAGACCTCACATGAACTAAGCAAAACTCCTTTGAACATACATTACACTATTTTGTATTTATAATATCTATTATATGGCCACCTTGTATAACACACTTTGCTTTCCTGTGGTGCCATATTGTTCATTTGGGTGTCAAGCATACAAAGCTTTTCTTGCCTCATGAATCCTATTGTTCACATTGTGTGGCACCTTATCAAATTTATCAGGAGGTATATAGCTTTGGTATGATTGTACATATGGGAGTTGAACTTAGGCATGACTTTCCCATAGCCACTTGCTTATCTATGTGAGCACATACCGACTGCATGTGTATGTGTCTCAATGGGGGCTCACCTAGTCGATGTCTTGAGGCTCCACTAGCCCTTGTGAGCATGCATTGGTTTGCATAGTGGACATTGTGTTCCACTTTCAATTTTTTCTTGGAAAAAAAACTTAGATCTGATCCTTAGCGTGTGGAGCAAATGGCTGAAGCTTGATACATCCCCGTTTGTTTTTTTCTTTCTCTTTGTCTTTGGTAGTGTATGCTTGTGTCTTGTTGCTACTTCATACATAATTTTCATGTATGTTATTTTCTGCCTATGTTGGTTTTCCATAGGATCTTGATCTTGGTGGCTTGATCATCCTTCTTGATCGTTTTCATCCTATCTTACTAGCATTAGTACACTTGAATCCCACTTGATGCAAGTTTGTCTACTTTAGTGTGAGTTTGAACCGAGTTCCTCCTCTCACTAAAGTGGGCGCTAAATGTAGTGTAGAAAAATGCAGCCAAAGTTATATTTTCACACTTGTTTGGGCTCTCCCTACTAAAATTGGGCTTCTTTATGCCTTATTTGGTCGTATTTTGCATCATATCCCTATTTAACGCATCTTTCTGAGAATAATTCCAACACATATGTAATGACCACTCATTATTTAATGATTTTATTTTGTATGTCCTATATTTAGTGATATGGGATGCATATGCCACCTTGGGCGTATGGGTCCCACCTATGTTTCAAAACCTAAACCTGAATTTAGCATAAAACATAATATATCTTGAAATTTGTGTCCCGAGCTTAGCCCATTAGGACGCATATGCCCCAACTGGCATATGACTCACTTATATTCGACCTAATTTTGAATTCGATTCTTGGCAGGATTTTTCTCCTAGATCTGATGTCAGCTTATAGTGTTGTAATTTTAGGAAATTTGGTATAAATAAGTATAAATACAAGGTTATTTCAAATATTTTCTCCTAGAAAATTAAGTGATCTTATGAGCATTTAAGAGTTCATTATCAAGCATTTTGGATCATTATTCAAGAATCATGTCAAAGTCATCATGCATCATGTTTGTTTTTCAGCTAACATTTGTGATGTACGTTCTTATGATTCAAGCAATAATTTAACTCAAGATCTACCACATAAAATAAAGATTCAAGATCTACATTCATACTAGCCATTACTTACAATATTGTAGCCTTTTTTATAAGGTTTGGTGGGTTGCAACATCACATACTATTCATTCACAATTCTTTCTTTCTATTTGATTTTATTTCAAGGTTTGATTACCAAAACAGGGTTTGACTAAGGAAAACACCTATCCACTAACAAAAAAATTTTCCCCTCTCTTTGATGTGTGATTTACAGATTTAGGTTGAAGATCCATTAAAAAGAAAGATTGGAGAAAAGTTGTCAAAGTTGTCATCTACATTGGAAGATCATGGAAAGTTACCTATAGGTCGCAATGAGTGTTTCAAACTTAGAGATTTCAAAGGAGAGAAGCTAAATGGAATCATTAGAGGATATTAGAGTTTTAGGTCAACCCTAATACTGGGACTAAATCACCACTTGTGGCATATGGATCCTAGTAATACCTATTTTTTAGGCATTTTATGTAGATCGTGGTTTAGTAGTTCTAGATTCCATTTTTTGGCCCAAAACCCCAAACCTAGACTAAATTCTCCCTACTAGAATATGAGTCGTAGTGTGCATTAAAAATTAGTATTTGTAGAATTTCAAACCTCAATTCAATCCTTTTCAGCTTTTAGGTGCACCTCTATCCTTTCTTAGTTCATTGCTTTGATCTTTCAGTTTCATATCTTGAGTTGCATAGTTAGGTTTACATATCATTGAATTGCTTTCTTTCCAAGCCCTTCCTTGGTGGTGAACCTCTTTTTATTCTTTAATCACACCATATAACACCTTACTACTGATCTCTTTCCCTCATTTTCATCCCTAGATTGAGATCTCTAAGGTTTCCTTGAATGAAACTTGAAGGAAATTGGTGGTTCTATCTCACAAAACATGTAGCAACAATTTTCTACCTTAGTCACAAATGGTGTAAGACTATTTTTTTCTTCCAATTTTTTTCAAACTGTAAGTTTTTTCTCTCCCATCATGAATTTCCTTCATATCAAACTATTATGGTCTTCCTAAGAGTAAGTGATATACATCTATAGGAATAATATCACACCACAACTCATCTTCATAAGTTCTTATTTGAAAACTAGCTAGGCATTGTTGATTGACCAATACTTGTTTCTCTTTTTGTGATTATGAAACCTTGTAAGGTGTAGGTTGAGGGTATGTGCAGGATCATGATGGGCCAAAAAGTGGCAATATGTTGGGTATGTGGCTGACTATTTTTTTAATCCAGTATTAATGAAATGAAAAGGGTTTTTAAAGGAGATTCTCAGCTTTCCACCAATATAAATTATGCTTTACTTTGAATTTAATAAGTAATTATTATTCATTTTCTATTCAAATTATGACTAAAGTCCTGACCAATAGATTGATTGAAAAACATCTATAACTTTCAAATGGTATTACTTTTTTTGAATCCAAAACATGCGTCACATTCTATGCTTCACATACTATAGGATTAAAAAAAGAAAAATTGGATTTCATGAAGTTTTGACCAAGTTAAGGTGGTCAAACATAAAGTTTTTATATTTTAAAAGTTGTAATAAAAAATCATAATTAATTATTTACTTGGAAAAAATTACAAAAAATATGCATCACATTGGGACATGAGTCCTCTACTTACATCTAAAATATATTATAAAAAAATATTATCATTTTATTGTGGTTAGGTGGAAAACACCCACTTCTTATTTTTTCCCTGAAATTTAAGTACTATTGCATTGAAATTTCAAATTTTCACCAAATAGATTTTTTTTTTAAACAAACCTAGTAGTTTAGAAACTAAATTCAATTTGTGACAGATTCTATTCTTCCATAGTTTTGAAATAATATAGATAACTTATTCAAATTTTTAAGTCAAGTTGCCTAATTCTAATTTTTCTAATTTTTTTTCCACTTAAGGGCTTGTTTTTTCCATGATAATCCTACACATACCCTTGAGTTATCCTTTTGAACCCCAAATTTTCCACCATTTCAACTGAAACTAAATTATCAGTGCTCCCACTATCTATTATTACCTTGCAACATTTTCTACTTACCTTACATATTGTTCTTAAATTTTTTTTATCCAGGCATGTTCATCTTCTCTTTAACTTGGCTTCAAAAATATCATATTCATCATAAGCTCTTCTTTGCTCTCAAGTTCATCTTGTTTAATAACATACCCTATAGATTATTTATCTCCTTTGGACACGTGTGCACTCACAACCTCTATTCTCCTTGATAATTTCAGCTTACATTGTGGGAATTTATAAAATCTATGGCATTACTATCCACATTTGGAACATGTACATTTGAAGCCTCTACATTTTCCTCTTCAATATCCACCTCTACATCTCATAGGGAATGGTCTTGTTCTTATTTCATCTCTATCCTTTTAATTTTTTGAATATTTGACCTCATTACCATGGTTGTAATTTTTCTACTGCTATCCTATGGATTTGCTAAACCTACCTCTATTTTAGGTTGTTTCTTTCAATTTTTTGGTATTTTATCCTCTACCTTTAGAGAATAATTATATGATTCTTCCACAGTTAAATATCTTGCTATAGTTAACTTATCCCTGATATTAGGCCTCTTTCAACTAACATATTGAGCCACCTTTCCTTGGTCTAATTTTTTGTGTGCTCATCTTATGGGAATTTTTTTAAAAATCCTTCATATAATTCTTCACAATTTACTCTCTAAATGCCTTAAATTTATTAGCTTCTTGAGAAGTTCAAGTTGATAATCAAAAGGTAAAAAATTATCCTCCATCTCTCTCATCATTCAATCCCATTGAGTCATCATTTCCCTTCCATTTATTCTTCTCTCAATTTGTACTTCCTTCCACAAATGTTTTGCTTCAATTTCTTGGGCAACATTCACTGTTTTAGGGTCCTCCAATCCATCATATTCAAAGTATTCCTCCATTTCTATTATCTAATATATTAACACATTTGGTTCTAAACTTTATGAGAAGCTTGGTAACTCTACCCTTGTTCCTTTGCCATTATTGGAAACATTTGAAGTTATTATCCTTTTTTCTCTTACATACATATCTCCATTTGCATTTTCACCTTCTTGTCCTACCATATCTACTCCTTTTTATTCATCTTAACTAGTAGTATCTTCATGTGCCTTACCTCTTCTCATTCCACCTTTTATTGCATCTATTATTCCTTGCACTCCCCTTATGATCTCCACTGCCTCATATATTCTTCATGTTGCTCTATAGCTGCAACTTCTCTCATCCTTCTCCTTGGTAACATTGTGCTACCCTAAATCTATTTTCTTTCCTTTTTCTTCTTACTATAGTCCTTCTAGCTGAAATTGCAAGGATGCACCCATATTCATGGCTTAACTAGCTTCCTTTAACCCCAATATTAATTAGGGTGTGTGTAGGATCATGATGGGCCAAAAAGTGGCAATATGATGGGTATGTGGCTGACGACTTTTTCTTACCCAAAATTGATGAAACGAAAAGGGTTTTTAAAGGAGATTCTCAGCTTTCAACCAATATAAATTATGCTTTAATTTGAATTTAATAAATTATTATTATTCATTTTCTATTTGAATTAAGACTAAAGTCTTGGTTGATAGGTTGATTGAAAAAAATCTATAGCTTTCAAACGTTATCACATTTTTTGAATCTGAAACATGCATCACATTCATGAATGAGTCCTCTACTTATATATAAAATATTATCATTTTATTGTGGTTAGGATGGGCAGACAGACACCTACTTCTTATTTTTTCCCTAAAATTTAAGTACTACTGCATTGAAATTTCAAATTTTCACCAAATAGATTATTATTATTTTTAAATAAACCTAGCAGTTTAGAAACTACATTCAATTTGCTATAGATTCTATTTGTACATATTTTTGAAATAATATAGATAACTTATTCAAATTTCTACATCAAGTTGTCTAAGGGTATGTGCAGGATCATCATGGAAAAAATAGGCCCTTAAGTGGCAAAAATTTAGAAAAATCAGAGTTAGACAACTTGACGTAAAAATTCAATAAGTTATCTATATTATTTCAAAAATATGTAAGAATATAATCTGTAGAAAATTAAATGTAGTTTCTAAACTACTAGGTTTGTTTAAAAAATAAAAATCTATTTGGTGAAAATTTGAAATTTCAATGCAATAGTACTTAAATTTCACGAAACAAATAAGAAGTACGTGTTTGTCTGACTACCCTAGCCTCAATAAAATGATAATATTTTTTTATAATATATTAGATATAAGTAGAGAAATCATGTCCTGATGTGATACATATTTTTTTGTAATTTGTTTCCAAGTAAATAATTAATTATGAATTTTTTATTACAACTTTTAAAAAATATAAAAAATTTGCATGTCTGACCACCTTACCTTGGTAAAAACTTCATGAAATTCAATTTTTCTTTTTTTAATCCTATAGTATGTGAAGCATAGAATGTGACATAGTTTTTGGATTCAATTACTGTGATACCATTTGGAAGATATAGATGTTTTTCAATTAGCCTATCAACCAGGAATTTAGTCATAATTTGAATAGAAAATGAAGAATAATTACTTATTAAATTCAAAGTAAATAATAATTTATATTGGTGGAAAGATGAGAATATCCTTTAAAAACCCTTTTCATTTTATCAACTTTGGGTAAAAAGAATATCGTCAGCCACATACCCATCATATTGCCACTTTTTGGCCCATCATGATCCTGCACATACCCCTAACTCTGATTTTTCTAAATTTTTTGCCACTTAAGGGCCTATTTTTTCCATGATGATCCTACACACCCATTAACTATATTACTTCTCAATGTTCTAGTTGTGCTCAAATAGTACCATGTTGATGACTCTTACCCCCTTGTAGGTTCCAAAAAATTAATCAAACTGGAGCTTGCAAGTGATAAGGGAGATTTTATTAATATAAGAAAATTACGCAACCTTTGTACATGTCTAAAACACTTAATGTAGGTCAAATATTCAGTTGTATGGACAGATAAAAATCTATGGCCATAAATAACTATGTTGCACAAAATAGAACTAAGACATGTAGGAAATAGCCTATTATTGTAGGAACATAAACTATGTTGCATATGTGGAGTCTGATGTTGGAGAAACAACATAAATTTATGATGCAGGAATAGCATAAAACTCATGGTACAAGGGTTTAACTACACTATACCAAGTCATAAAAGTACCTAAATTTTCACATACAAAATATCACTTTCATCAACAAAAAACTCAAAAAAATTTATCATAGACAAGAATACACATGTTCTATGAGAGGAACAACTTTAAAAGAGTGATATTATATTTCATTTTTCTTAGAAAGTACAATCATTTACTATAATTTATACACTTTACAATCTGTGAATCTTAAATCTGCCCTCATTCAGAATAAACAAATCTAAGATTCCTATGAAAAAATAAATCATGTTTCAAAATGCACACAAATTACAAGATAAACTAAAGCATATAAAACATGAAATAAATCCTATTTCATAGTGGATTGGTGCTTCTATGGAAAGAACCCACTTCCCAATCCGTTGCTAAGCTAAATGATAAAACTGCCTTGAAGATGATATGGATTAAAATGATAATGATGCATTTGTGCATGAGATTGTGCAGGATTTCTTGAAGGATGAATCCTTTATTTAAAGATTCCCAAGTTGAAAGAATTCTTATGAGAGAGAAATGTGCGATAAAGATTTGGAAAATGAGATGAAGCCACTTGTCAACTTGTGAGTGGTTGAGGAATGTGCAAGTTTTGGTTAATGTGCCAAAGAAGGGGAAATTTCAAATTTGAATTTGAGAGATAAATGTTGAGTTTGACTTGTGCAAGAGACATGTAAGAGCCATGTAAGAGCTCATAAATGCTTTGTTGGATGTACATGTCCACTTGTTTTTTGAATTCAAACTTGAGGGAATATTCCTCAAAGATGCCATGTTGATGGAAAATGTTGAATTTATAAATGAATTAAAATGATTTATTGGTGTAAGTGGGAAAAGCTAGAGGATGTGATAGGTGGTTAGGTTAGGTTAATCAAGATTAGATTAACTTAATGATGATTAGATTCTTTGAACCCTTTGACTTGAATATTTTGATTTATTTAAATCAACAAGGGATGAAAGGTGATTTCAGACTTAATTAAATAAAGGATTGATTTATTTAATCAAAGAGGGTGATGTTAGGATCAAGTTGATTTATTTAATTTAAACTAATGACTTTAGGAGATTGATAAATAAACTTGATTTATTTGCTGAGTGGATGAATATGACCTAATCAAATGCATGATGTCAATTTTGCATGTCTACATTTTCCCCCTTTTTGAAGCAATGTACTTGCTGCTTTGGTTCAAAGAATAAACTTTCCGCGATCAAAATTCAAAAAATTTATAATTTTTTTGGATGCCCCAGTGGAAAGAAGTACACTAGTACATTTCCCCCTCAAGAGATTGAGTGAAAAGATTCCATTTGAGGGTCGATCTTGCAATAAAGAGGTTCGAAATGGATGGTTATGGATGATGATGCAAATGAGATAGCTTTAAGATGATTAGAATAACAAATCTATATTATCTTAAACAACTTAAATGATGATATGATGTGATGATGTGATATGCTGTGATTATGCAAAATGTATGATTTATGCAAATATGTGATTTATGAGATGCTTAGACTAACAGATCTATATTATGATGATGAACATGCATGTGGGATGATATGTAAAATGTTGATGGTTTGTGGATGCAGGATGGATGCACTGGTGATGATGATTAATTATTCATGATGTGATGTTAGTGCGGATATAAGATGATGACAAGAGGATCCAACAAAACAACTTTATGAGAGATGATGATGAGAAATGGATGATTCACTTATTAAGGATTGGGATTTTAAAAGGGCTACGTACCTTATGTTTAATAAGACACATAGGTACGATGCATCAGGGTATAAATAACCAGGATGGCGTTGCACCTAGTGCAATGGAGTTTGACTCTACAAATAGATAGGAGTATTCTTCTTCACACTTGACATACGGAAACCTTGCTAGGATGTACCCAACAAAGCAAGTATTCGCTAAGTTATATTACAAGAGCATCCAACAAGAACAGTAGACAAAAGATAATGATCATTGCCCCATTCCTATCTCTCTAAATCCTTCGTTTGGATATCATCGAGAGGTCCTTGGAATGAGTGCAATAAGATAAATCAAAAGAAAAGATCAAGTACGCAAATAGGCTAATGTTCTTCATACCTTCAGCCGAAGGGATGTGTTTTGATAGGAAAAGAATCCAAGGTGATATCCAAAATGATGCCCATTGTCAGAACGATATATCCTAGGACATGCATTGTAAAGGATGATGATGGGTTGATAAGTCAATTGATAGGCTATTGATATAAGGTTGATTGACATGTCTGAAAATGATCAAGAGTTTGAAGATTTGTTGTTTGCTTTTGATTTTATGATTAAAGCTTTCTCTTGCTAATTGTTGTGATTGTTTCTGTTTATGTTGTCAAAGGATGAAGGTGACAATCTGTTTATTATGGATGATTGATTATCATGGGTGAAAGCAAAATGGGATGGATGGATTTTTTCAAATATTTGGATTTTTTTGACATTTTTTGGAATGTTTTGAGGCTATTTTTTGGGTTTTTGGATTTTTCAAATGTTTTTATTTTTTGATTTTCCAATGTTCTTGGATTTTGTGAGATTTTATGAATGTTTTTGGATTTTTTGTTTTTCGAATGTTTTTGGATTTTGTGTTTTTTGAATGTTTTTGGATTTTGATGTTTTTCGAATGTTTTTGGATTTTGATGTTTTTCAAATGTTTATGGATTTTGATGTCTCAGGGGCTGATCAAAGTTTAGCCTTTCCTATGTTTAAGCTCAGAGACGACGTAGTTCGAATGCCATGTTTTTGGATTTTTTGCATGATTTTGATGATTTGGATATGGATGTGTGATGATATCAGTGCTCTATTTGGGGATTTTTCTAAAAACCAAGCTAAGGTTGATTGATCAGATCGATGGATTGATGATTATGATAACATTGTTGAGGATACACAACAATGCAAGGATTTGATTGATTAAGATTGATCATGATAACATTGTTGAGGATGCACAACAATGCAAGGATAGTGTTAAGAAACACAATGATCAGGAAGGATATCCCAAGATTATGGATTGATTGGATTCAATTGATTAGGATTGTTAAAGCTTGGTTTGGAACAAAAGTTGTTCGAATGATTTGATGTCTCATTTGACGTGCAACTTAGATGCCACTGATAGTGATTATTTAGATTGATGTTTGATGAAAGATGAAGACTTGATATGGAATGTATTCTCATCAAAATGTGCCATCGGCTAGTGATTTGGAATTTTTTCACAGGTGGTTTGACCAATTTGATTCTACGTTCTCCAATGTTTGAATCACCACATAAGTTGGAGGATATAGATCAAGATTTATTCTCGAAGCAAGGTGTAAATATACTCCCCCAGTGTCTAGCAATGTATGGAATTCCATTGGATGGATTCTTGGATAAGTGTACAGATGGATGGATATGGTAAACATGCAAAGGATGCCAAGGATTATCTTGCGATAAGATAAGGTGTTAGGATAAAGAAACCTCATTTGGATAGTGCTTCATAGCTCAAATAATGCTGGATAGGATAGGACCAATGAAAATGACCCATGTCAAGATGTTTACCATAAGGAAGTGTAAAGTGTGTCCTAAACTTTCATCAAGATCAAGATAACTCAGATGATGGATGCAGATGGATGAATAGATTTATTATGGATAAGATGGATGGAATGCTCAATTTATTACATATGGGATGAGATGCTTTCACTTGAACTAATGCACATAGATGCTCAATTCTACACATGACACCTATTTTCCAGGTTTTCATCATGGTCTATCCCAAAGCACCACCATAGTGGTTTTCACTAGAGGACATTTTTTTTCTTTACTGTTTTCAATCCTTTTTCTGATTTTTTTGGATTTTCATATTTTTTGATTTTTTGGGTTTTTCTAAAAGATTTTAAACTTGTGCTAAATCACAAGGTATTGATGATGTAGATGCCCCTATCATGATGTGCCATTGATAGCCTACTTGAAGAAGTTGTTTTGCTAAGATACGTGCACTTGAATGCAACTTTTGAGATTTATGATTTGCTTTGTTGATACGAGGGTTAACTTTTTCTTTGTACGCACATCGCGATAGAGTGCCTTTGAAATCCTTATGATGAATTAGATATTATGCGTGGAGGCATGGATGGAATGTGTTTGGGGATAGGAGATGGATTGGTTGACAACATGGAATCTTTGACTCTCCAAACTTGGGAAGATGAGCAATGATGGGTGGATACGAAACTGTGTGTGGAATTAGGACCAACTATTTGATATACTTTTTACGTTTCTTGAAAAGCTTGCTTTTTATTTTGTGGACATCTTTGATGGATACTTTTCCCTCTTTTATTTTTCCCCATAGTTTCTTTGACTAATGGAGTTTGATAGGGATAATCTTTCTATGTATGTTTTGGTATCCATGCGTATTTGATTTGTCCATTATACTTCTTAGCTTCTTTTGATTTGATAACATTCTTTGTGCTTTGATTCGAATCTTTCTTCTGATGTTGGTCCCAATTCGTGGATGGGGTGATGGGTGGATGAATATTTATGACATGGCTGGTTGTAGTATTGGCATTGGTTTCACCATAAGGACTCTTCGTGCTCCCTATGTTGACATTTGCACTAGATAAAGTTTCCCCCAGTATTGTGGAAGTAGTACCTTCCTGCCTTGATTCTTCCTATTCTGAGATGTCTTGTTCAGTAAACATGCTTTGACAAATGACCACTGTAGATAGCATTGTTTCAATTTGTCACTCTGCTAACTCTGGATTATACTGTTCTATCTAACTTTCTTCCTTAAGTGGATAATGTTCAATATCTTTATTCATGATGTCCTTAGTTTGAATTTGTGATATATCTGATACTATTGTTGACAACTCTATTTGATTTTAGGAATCAATAACCTGCTCTTTTTGTGTAATAATGTCAGAAGTAAAGGGATCTTGTTCGGAATGAAGATCATTTGCGTGTCTATCCATAGAAAGCATCTCATGGGTAGATGGAGGAATATGTGCATTATGTATAGATAGGAGAGTGTCCATTAGATCATTGTAGTATCTTGCAGATACAAATTCTTGATCTTGAATGATTCTAGAGTTGCTTTCATCATGGTTTGGATCAGGTTCTTGACATGAGTCAGTTTCAAAGGATGGATTGCTTACAAATGGTTCTTGCATATCTTCATTAGGCATGAGAAGTGGCTTAATATCTTCTTGATCTTTGAGTGGAATTGGATCAGGTGTCGAGTTGAAGATTCCTTCAATATCAAAAATCATGAGGTCGAAGGATGTCAATATGTCTTGGAAAGGACCATTGCTAGACTTTGGTGAAAGACATTGATCATACTTTGGAATAAATTCTTGAGATATTCCCTCTAACTCATAAGGCAATGTAGAGACATTTTCAACATGATCATTGGTCGATGCCTCATTGGATGAGGTGAAAACATCTTTATGGATGGATAGATCTTGATCATTTTTCTCAACAATTATGGTGGAGGGATTTCCAATGTCTTCAACCATAGGGTCAAGTGATGTTGGAATTTATTTGATTGGATCATTATTGGTTGGTGGACTTTGATCATGATTGAAAAGTGAATCTTGACATATGTTGATTTGATCATTAGATGAGGTAGAAATAGCTTGAAGGTGCTCAGTGATGGATTGATCTTGATCCTTGTTCTCAATAGTTGGGGTGGAGATATTTCCAATGCTATCATTGTCCCTAATAGTGATTATCTTTTGATCAATCAGGTCTTGGATGAGTTTTTTGAGCTGAACACAATTTGATGTTCTGTGTCCCTTTATTCTATGATAATCACAAAGTTGCTTCTTGTTATACCTTGGTGGTTTTATGTCTAGTTCTTGATAGTTCACGTAAAAAGGGATTTTGATGAGATTTTCTTGTACTAACTATTGCAGGACCAATTCGATTGGTCTCCCAAGTGGTGTGTATTTTCGCTTGTTCTTTTGTGAGATTTGCACTTTAAATTGACCTTGTGGTGATTGATTTTGGAGATGTGGTGATTGATCTTTGAGATGTGGCGATTGATCTTCAAGATGGGGTTGATCTTGATGTCCAACTCCTTGACATTGGAAATATTGTTCTTGACACTGTTGTGGACACAACTTACTACTTTGATGACATGTATTAACCAATGGATGGTTATATTAATTTTGGATTGAAGATATCTCATGGCTCAATAATTCAATTAGTTTGGCATGTGAAGCAAGTTGCTCTAGCGAAATTTGATCTTGATTTTGCATTTGATTCCCTTGATTTGGCTTTTGTTGAAGCATATTTGCAATGTTCCCTTGTGGTGTTTGAATAGGATCATGGAAAAACTGATCTTGGATAATGTTCTGATTTGGGATGATGTTTAAATTTGGAATTATGGGTTGAAGTTGAACTTTTTTGGGAACCACATTTCCTTGATTTAGGTAACTTTGATTTTACATGGTGTTACCTTGACTTGTTAACATCTTGTTTGGACTTTGAACAATATTTGTATGATTTGTGAACATATTTATCCTAAATTTTACCAAGTTTGGACTCAAAACATTCATGTTTGGTAAAGTTGTTCTTGGTACATTCTCATTTGGCATGTAGGGATTTTATGGGATGATGTTGTTCATTTGAAGGCTCATGCATTGATTGTTCGATTGACAAACTTGTAGGTTTGGATTTAGATCTACCATCAGGAAAGGTGTTCCAATCTTTTGACTAGGCATACTCACATTTGTTGTACCATTGATGTTTGCGGGAGATAGTGATCACATGTATGGATTGTATATATGTGAGTGTTGATAATCAATCGACATTGTAAGGATTTGATAGCTTAGTTGACTTAGATTACTCATGATGTATGGATCAGGTTTATATTCCATGTTCTCCTTGTGTTTTTACCTTGTTGCGAAAGTGACCTCTAAGGTTCTTCTAGGACTAATGACGAGATGAAGGGTGAAAGGTGTAAATGATATGAGTGTTGAATGTTTAGAGACTTTGGATCAATGCTAGACTTAGGGCTTGATTTTGATTGGTTTGATTGGATAATGAACCTGTAAACCCTAAGATGTTAGATGCTATCTTAGGATGAACTTGTTCAAAGGGGTTCTAACTAGAGGTATGAGAAAGGATGCATTCCCATACTCCTAACTAAACAAGGTGATTTTTATTTTGATGATCTACCCAAGTCTAGAATGATGTTTCCAAAGCTCTAAAGTTATTTGGTGGGATGGATTTTGATAAATGTTTGGATGAATGAAGCATTTGATTTGATCCTAAATGAACCTAGGAAGGACTTGTTTACAAGACCAAGATAGTGAAGAACATGCCTTTCTCTAAAAGTAATCCAAAATCAAAAGATCAATGTTTGCATGAAAACCATATGACCAAGAGATGACAAGCACATATGTGGGGTCCAATTGAGTTAATCTTTTCTTAATGGATTCTTTTTATCACAAACACTTCTTGATTAGAGTTTGAATCTAGATGTCTAATGTCTCAACTTCCCTGTTATCCCACAAAGTGTAAAGGAAATTTGAGGCAAGAGTTACCTATTGTTGACCTTAGTAGGAGAAAATTGATATGAAATCCAAATGCTTAGAAGCTGCTAAGGATACGAATCCCAAGGGAAAGCAATAACATGTGAATTTTTTCAAGGATATTTGCTTCTCCTAAAGGGTTTGAGATTTGATGCTCATGTTGAATGTTGGTTTTCCTATGTTTTCAATCAAAGCATTATGTTTTCAAACTGACTCACAAGCAATATAACACCCTAGCTCAATTGGTACATTTTTCTTGGTGGGCTTGCCTCATGCCCTTCATAGTAGAAGAGATGTTTTTACATGCAACCAAGGAAATATATAAAGGTATGTTAAGAATGAAGTCTTAACCTCTATATTTTAACCAAGATCAGACATGGCAAGTAACTTCTTGGAATCTAAGTTCCAATGCACCACTTCGATAAACTTGTTGGATGGACTGGTTGGCTGCTACAAACAAGGGTTTTAGTTTAGACTTTCCATTCATGGAGATTGACCCATATAGCAAGAGTCCCCTTCCGGATCCATCTCGTCGGAATCAATCGTGTGATATTGGTGTTTACTCCAATACCCACATTTATATCCCAGTTGGAAATACTCTTGGCTTTAGAGTGTTACCGATTGAGTTGTTCCCTTGAGTGAGTACTTTTTCCCCAAGACAGGCCCTCTAAGATAGACAAAAGTGAATAAATTTATTCATAGTTCAATCAACCCTTGTTTAGAAACAAAGGGAGAAAACATGCAATAAATTTATTCACACTCGCACAAGATTTTGTTCAATTTTAGTTCCCCAAAATAAAGTGTGTGGGTAATTAATTACACAATTTAATGTCACCAAAAGCCTTTTGATTCTCAAGATCATTGTGAGGCACGAGAGAAGTGCATACATCTTTTGATGATATTACTTTGTGTAAATAATTATAAAACAATAAAGATACACATTCATTTTATCCTTTGAAGCAATGATTTGATTAGTTTTAAGCACCAAAGGAAAGATGAAGATTTGATTGTTCAATTTTAGGCCAAATTGAAATCTAGTAGGTGTCTAAGGTTCATTTTAACCCTTTCGCAATGAAAATTGAAAGCCTTTTGAAGTGTTCATTTTAAAGCCCAAAGAAAAAGTGTGAGTTGATTTAAAACAGAAAACTAAGGCGTAGACAAAAGCCTTAAGCATTTAAAAATGCTTTGTTGGTTTCAAGTTTTTGACGCCCAATTTTGCTTTATCTCCAAGATTCTTCAAATATCACCTCTTGCAAACTCCTTGTACAAACAAAAATCCCTCCTATAAGATAAAAAAAGAGCATCATGTTAGGATTTTATTGTTTTATTCCAAACAATAAATTGATCTCACTTGCAAAAGATAATGATTTTTTAACTAATAAATGACTCATCCATAAGAATTTTTTTTCCTACAATATTTTCACAACATTAAATCCTTTAGCTAAGTATTTGATCATATAACAAAGAACAATACAATCTAAAATCAGACGATTTATGCAGTGATTAAATATTAAAGATTTGGTTCCTTTGTCATGATGACACATCGATTCTCATTGACTAAGCCTACAAAAACCATAAATGAGTTAGAAGCAACAATAGATAGGAATAACAATAATGGTAGGATTTGCGCAATCTGATGATCAGAACATTTAATAGCAATATTTCTTCTTTGATTAATACAACTTTAATGTCAAACTTTTAACTTTGGATTACAACAAATGTAAAATTCCTTTTAATTAAGAACTTCTCCATTAAGCAGTGGAGGAGGAGACTAGTGCAAAGATGCAAATAAAATATTTCCAAATAGCTTGTTAGGACCAGATTGGAAACAGTCAAAGAAGATGCTAAAAACATCAGAAGCACCATATATGCTAAGCAGGTCTCAGTATGCAGAAAAAGAAAATACAAATTTGCAGTCCCAATAAAAGTCGTGGAAAGATCACTAAGGTTCAAGACATGGCCAGAAGTTATGGAATAAAAAATATTTTCAGTATGTAGATTGAAGACTATTCTTCGCTTGTTTGGCTACTTTTAAGAGTCGTGTATATCTCATTGTTGAATATGTCCCAAGGGGTGATCTATAAAAAGAACATCAACACTGTAGATGCCTTAGTGAGAAGCGTGCAGTTACTTACATTGCATCACTAGCACAAGCTCTGTGGTACTATCATCAAAAGCATGTGATTCACAGTGACATAAAGCCAAAAATTTTTTTTGCCGGTCTTAAGGGTGAATTGAAGATTGCAGACTGTGGATGGTCTATGCACACCTTTCATAAAAGGAAAACTATGTGTGGAACCTTGGATTATTTACCTCAGAAGGATTTTCCAAGTTGATTTGAAGTTTCCTCCTATGCCAGTAGTTTCTGCGCATCAAGTTCAAGATCATAACTAGTAGTTCTTTAAGAAACACAATGATGCGAATGGCTTTGACAAGCTGCATGCCAGTGCGGAAGCATAGAAAAGCCACAAAGATGATAGTCATGTCCTACGATTCAATTTCTTATAGCCATGAGATGATAAATTCTGAGGTGACCACCATAAAAGTGCATTGAAATGCTGGCATTTACTCCTTTCATCTGTATACTTGCTTCTGCAATTACAAATCCGTTATTGTTTTGAATGTTTGAGCTTTTGAACTTTTCAAAGTTCTCCTCATGCTACACATATAAAATAAATTTCAAAATTCTCTACAGAAAATTGGAGAGAAACAATTGGTATAAATTTAAAGTGAAATACCATGCACGTGTTTACCAATTCAAAGTCAGCATTCCTAATCACACGACTTAGGAATATGGGGTTCGAGAAACTAATTCAAGAAATCAAAAACATCGTAATGGGTAAGGACTTTAACTTATTATAATGGATTTTCAATTCAAAGTTCCTAGTATAATCTCATATAATTTTCTTAGAAGTTTTGTTCAAAGTTCTGAACTAATTCATTACACCACATCTTTATTTTCTCCAAAAGTTGATGCCTAATCCTTTTCTATCCATGTCAAGTAAATAACGGTCATCTCTCAAAGATAGGAAACAAATGGAATGACAAATGTCACATCCTTGCAGCAAATGTGTAGAAACAAGCGAAGGATCACTGACAATGGCATTAAGAGACATGGTCTTCCATCAAAGCACAGATGGATTTTTTCAAATGTGAGAAAAAAGATTATGCCTGAAGACAACATGTATTTATGAAGAGAGGGGCATGGGTATGGAGAGGATGACAAACATTTATTGAGGAATGGAATTCCTACCCTCGACTGTCCATAATGGTAGGTCATGTGGAAAAATGGCATTTGGTAGCCTTTCTTCCATTTGGTATTTTGGAAAAAATTTCAGATATGGCATCTCTTAAAGCATAAATGGTAGAGGATATTTGTAAGAGAAGGTGTATAAGTGGGAGAAAGAACAGAGAGAACATGATAATGATGGCATGTAGGGATAAAGAGAAGAGGCTGGACGAGATTGGAGGAGGGCGATCCATAGTGGGGCACAACTATTAGAAGGCACCTAAGGTTGAACGTGGTCTCATGCAGGAATGCAAAACATTGCAGGATATGCACAAAAATAGATTCGTTGAAAAGGCTTTAGAAACTTTTAAGCAAATGTAATTGTCGGGTGTAAAAAAAGGAGAATTCCACAAGTATTTTGCATGACCTCCTTGCCTGCACGCAAATGAGAGGTGTGTAAAATGTGGAAGATTAGACAAGGCCTATGAACTGTTTGACAAACATCCTCAAAGAAATGTCAGGTGTAAGAAACTTTCAAAGCTAGGTGTAAAGAAGACAATGACCATAGATGTTTTCAAGCCAATGCTTTTAGCAGGTGAATAAGCATGGCGCCTAAATTTTATTCAAGAAATTTTCAAGCTAACTCAATTGGCAGGTGTAAAGCCAAGTTCTATAACTTTTGCGTAGCTTCCTCCCTGGTAGATGTGTGTGTGGAAGCATAGAGAAGTCACATGAACTGTTTAACAGAATGCCTCGGAGAAAATGTTAACTTATAGAAATGCAGTAATTACCGGATATGCACAAAATACGTTTTAAAAAGGCTGGAGAAATTTTCAAGAAAATGTTATTAGCAGGAATAAAGTCAAATTCCACAACCTTTGCACAACTTACCACTACAATATTTGATCTCACAGAGATGGGCAATGTGCAGGATTCTTCTCTATGACAAAGATTCCTTAATGGCTAGGATGGACCCATATCTGAAACAAGCATATTGCCAATAAGCGCAGATTTTTATCTATGATAAAGACTTTCATTTGCTCACAAAATTCTTTATTTTCCTCCTTTACTGTCATGTGCTATTCCCAACTATATTTCTAATGAATTTGTAGGTGGACATTAAAATCTGATAAAAAATCATTCTAGATTTTAAATTCCTTACTGCTAATGAGATTGGAACACGCCTTTCTAAACTTACCTAACACATTTAAAAGTTAAAAACTACAGACAAGACATGGTGATAGAAAATGCGTGATGTGGCTTTCAATAAAAGAAATGATATTAGAAAATTCCAATTACTTATGGTATTTACTAATGCCAGCCTTTACAACAATATACCATTAGTTTGTATGAACAAAAATGATAACCATATGCTTAATAATAAACGATGGGTGCCAAAATGTGAATCTTAAATCTGCCCTCATTTAGAATAAACAAATCTAAGATTCCTATGAAATAATAAATCATGTTTCAAAATGCACACAAATTACAAGATAAACTAAAGCATATAAAACATGAAATAAATCCTATTTCATAGTGGATTGGTGCTTCTATGGAAAGAAGTCATTTCTCAATCCGTTGCTAAGCTAAATGATAAAACTTCCTTGAAGATGATATGGATTAAAATGATAATGATGCATTTGTGCATGAAATTATGGAGGATTTGTTGAAGGATGAAGCCTCTATTTAAAGATTCTCAAGTTGAAAGAATGCTTATGATAGAGTAATGTGGGATAAAGATTTGGAAAATGAGATGAAGCCACTTGTCAACTTGTGAGTGGTTGAGGAATGTGCAAGTTTTGGTTAATGTGCCAAATAGGGGAAGATTTCAAATTTGAATTTGAGAGATAAATGTTGATTTTCACTTGTGCAAGAGACATGTAAGAGCTCATAAATTCTTTTTTGGATGTACATGTCCACTTGTTTTTGAATTTAAACTTGAGGGAATATTCCTCAAAGATGCCATGTTGATGGAAAATGTTGAATTTATAAATGAATTAAAATGATTTATTGGTTCAAGTGGGAAAAGCTAGAGGATGTGATAGGTGGTTAGGTTAGGTTAATCAGGATTCGATTAACTTAATGATGATTAGATGCTTTGACCCCTTTGACTTGAATATTTTTATTTATTTAAATCAAAAAGGGATGTAAGGTGATTTTAGACTTAATTAAATAAAGGATTTGTTTATTTAATCAAGGAAGGTGATGCTAGGGTCAAGTTGATTTATTTAATTTAAACTGATGACTTTAGGAGATTGATAAATAAACTTGATTTATTTGTTGAGTGGATGAATATGACCTAATCAAATGCATGATGTCAATTTTACGTGTCTACATAATCCTTCAAATTATTGGGTCAAAATATGGCATTCCTCTATTTCCTCTACCTAGCTATTTGTCAATCACATGCTCCTTTGCTCATCTCTACTTTTACTTTCTCTATCATCTAGTTTATTCTTCTTGTTTCTAACTGTTATCATCTTCTTCTTTTTTGTTCTTCTCTTCATTTTTTTCCTATTCTCTTATTTTATTCTACTTTTTTATTCTTGTTTTTCCTTGTTCCCTTGCTTTCTTCTTCTCTAAAATCCCTCCAAAATCTAGAAACTTCTTCAAAAAATCACACCTAAAACATATGAAACACTCAAAAATATCATATTATATCCTTAAGAGTCATTTTTTAGTTGAAAAATCCCACTCAAACATGTTCTTGCTCATTTTTTCTTTCTATTTTCCAATTGTGTTTAAAATTAGTTAGTTACAACTCCAAATGGTCAACAAAATAAAATTTTAAATTGTAACAAACATGTACGGCGATGAGTGAAAGAATATAAAGCACAAAGAGTAAAAATATGATGCCTTACATCACCCATAACATAGTATGTGATGCACTAACATTATTTTTCTAGTTGGGATGTACCTAAAGTGTATATGTTATTGAGCTAGGTAGTTCAAAGATACATGCAATAAAATTGCACTTTTTATTGCTTGTGTGTCACTATATATGTGTGAGTTAGTGTTGTGTGCTTATATGAAAATTTCCTTAGATATTTTACATTGTGTTATGCAAAACCTTGGTAATGATGACAATAATTAGTATCTAATTTCTTTTGATTGTAATTGTTGGTTCATTAAGAAAAAGATGTGGCCCATGGTTTAGTATGGGATGCTTTATTTTAAATATAAATGTTGGTTGATTAGGAAAATATGCAACCCATAGTGTAACATGGGATGCATCAATATTCATTTTTCTAGATGGGATATACTTATGTAGTTATGTTCTAGTAAATGAAGAAAAGAAAAATATTCTTGCAATGAAGTTGCAACTACGTTCTTTTTCTATATTTTCACTACGTTTACTTATGATTTTTTTAAGTGTAAAAAAGAAAAATGTGGGGAGCTTTCTTTCACTTCTAAGGTTTTGGACCTAAAAGGAGAAAGACATTTTTTTCTACCTTTCACTCAAGAACAAACCCTTGAGATTTCAATGCAAAGGAGATTGAAATTTGACAAAGGTAGGGTTCTAGGGATTGGATGATAGATAATGGAGGGTTCACCACCAAGTGTAAACTTGGGAAAGACAATAAATTGGAAAACATAGTGTGATTTATAAAATGACCTAGAAATGCAAATGAAATAAAACATAAAGTTTTAAAACTAAAAATGTGCACTTGGAAAATTGTTGGGGATGGAATGGAGCTCTGAAATCCTAAAAATGGTAATTTTTAAGCCTAGTGAGACTCATTCACCATTTTGGGCAAATGAGTCCCAGATCAAGGTTTCTCTATAGGGACATGTTTCTCGAAAAAGGGTATCCAAAAATGTCAAAATCTAAAAAATTGACCAAAAATGGGACTCATTCGCCACTTGTGGCAAATGAGGCCAATTTGGATTTTCTGGAAATTCAAAGTTCTAATTTGCACCTCTTAGTCTGCTCTTTTTGTACCTCCAAGTGTCCAGATCCGAAACCTTGATTTTCAGGACTGTAAGTGAATTTTTGTGAAGATTTTGACCTTACAAGTAGGGAGATAACTGCAACAAGTTTGAAACCTATTCTTCAATCATCTTCAAGCCTTCAAAGCACTTAGATCTACAATCACACAATGAAAGAGAATAAAATTGTTGATTGTTAGGAAATGGGGGTTTGGTTTGGTCAAACCCCTTTTAGGTAATTAAACCAAATGATGAAATAGGATGAAGCATGCACATGAAGTAATGCAATTAAAACCTTTCTATGATGATGGATCTTTAATTTTTGTAATAATTATGCCTTAGAATTGATCTTGACAACTAACTTGATCACCTTGTGAAGGCTTGGAATGCTTAACTCTTGCTTGCTTGACTTGGTGGCATGAAGGTATGATTCTTGCTCAAATAATGATTTTTTCATATAGGCAAGGCACTCAAATGGTCATTATTTTGATCCCTAAGGCCAACATTCATCAAAATTCAAGTTAGAATTGTAATTTTCTTGCTTAATTTTGAAAATTCCCCAAAAGGGACTCATTCTCCACCCTTAGCGAATGGGTCCCACCTTGAGGTTTTTGGGGTGGGTCTTCAAGATTTTAGGGTTTTAAAGTGTTTTTGTTGGGATATTAGTCAAAATATGCCTCAAGATATGAAAATAAGGGGTCATAAGAGCCTATTAATGATGATGTAAAGGTTATAAATACAATAGGGTCCAAAATCCAATATGAAAGTGTAAATAAATACACTTTACAACACTAAATTAAGGAAAATTTGAGTTTATTTAGCTTAGAAGGGCCCTAAATCCCATGTGAATGTGTAAAACACATTACAACACTAGATTAGGTCCACTTCATTTACAAGCCTCCCAAATTTAATGTGAAGATGTAAATAAATACATTTTACAACATTATATTAGGGAAGAGTTAGGTTAATTCAGCTTTAAAAGGGACCAAGACTTAATGTGGATGTGTAAAACACGTCACAACACTAGATCAAGGTGACATTAAGTTCAATTCATCATTAATTATTCCCATATCAAGCAAGGGACATTTTTTTCTACACTACATTTGGCCCCCACTTCAATGAGAGGATGAACTTGCTTCAAACTGACACTAAAGTAAACATTCAAGAGGGGTCCAATCGTACCAATGCGGAAGGTCTAGGATAACAAGGATGAAGGAGGCGGTCAAGCCCCTAGGATCCAAGATAATAAGTCAAACTGACATAAGCTTAAGAGGACACACACAAGGTGAGTGATATGTAGCAAAACAAGATACACAATCATGCAATGAAAATAACTAGAAGGAAGAGAAGTACAAATGAAAATAAGCAAAAATAAAAAGTTGGATCAAGCTTTGACCATTTGTCCAATATGATGTTGATTAGATCTAGGTTGTTTTATCTGAAACACACATACTCACTCTAAGGCGATGAAACTTTAGGTTGTCCATCAAGTGAGAAGTACAAGGTGAGAAACATACACTCATGGCTGGTATGCACTCACACACATGCAAGTGGCTATGGGGAAATTCATGCCTCAGATTGGGATTTCTTCTCAACCATATAAAAGTTATACCTCCTGATAACTTTAATAAGGCACCACTCAATAATGAAATTTGAGCTCCATGAGGCAAGAAAAACTCCGTATGCTTGAAACTCATACACATTATAAATGCAAAATAGTGTAAGATTTGTTCAAAGGGATTTTGCTTAGTTCATGCAAGGTCTCTTCTTAGGGAACATTGTGCCTAATGTTTCAAAGAGACGACAAGTCAAAGAAAAATCAACCTCAATAACACCATCAAGGAGAGGATGCATCACAAGAAGAAATAAAATCACACAATGAAACATGATGATTGTCAATGTATGCCCCCACT
>VDFB02333272.1:0-11086 GCA_007258455.2 Sequoia sempervirens | reverse complement strand
CTGACCTCCAGCTAAAGAGAATAAAAAGCAACCATTGGACTAACTAATGCAGGAAAACACAACCACTGGGATTGATAGCTTTTGTGTGATGACTTATCAGGAAAAACTAAGACCAATCAAAGATACATCATCCTTGATGCAACCGCAACAACTCCAGGATTGTGGTTTTCGGTAAATTGATAAAACTTTGTGAAAATTTCAAGACACTAAATCTGGGAAAGAGAAAGGACTTAAGAAAAGACCATGCAAATTAAAAATGAAACTCTGCAATTTATGAACCCCAGAACAACACTCAAAGTAAGCTAAAAATGAGAGGAAAAAAGAAAAAAAAGAGAAAAATAAGAAAAGGGGTCCATGATGAAGCAGTAAAATGGGGCATGTTGTGAGACCACACAACATTTATCTCTATTGACCTAGAGCATATCTAGGAAATACTAAAAATTCATCTCCTAGCCAGTAAGAAAGAAATGAAATCATTTTTTGGGAAGATTGACTTTGTTAGAAAGTTCATTACTAGTTTTGATGAGATTGTTAAACCCTTGAATGCGATGTTGAAACAAGATGCAAAGGTAGAGTGGACTTATGAAGAAAAACAATCATTTGAAGAAATAAAGAGGGAAATAGCTGAGGCTCCTATTTTGGTAAGTTCAGACTACTCTAATCCATTTTATATATACTCATTTGCTTCAGAACATTCTTGTGCTAGCATGTTGACACAAAAATCCAACCAAGGCAATGAACACCCAATCACATTTATGAGTGTCCCATTGAAAGATGTAGAATTGAGATATCCAAATGTTGAGAAATAGGCTTATGCATTAGTGTGATGTGAAGAAGTTTAGACATTACATTTTGAGAAATAAGGTGTTTACAATTGTTCTTGATCCAATAGTCAAGCTTTTAGAATTCAACATGCTCTTAATACCATGTTGAGATTATGGATGCATAGTCCCTAAAGCTCCAAAATCTTCAATGGAGGACCCTTGCTAGGAAAGATAATCAACCACAGAAAAGTGTTTGAACTTAGGCATGCACAATGGAGATTCTATATTGATCTACATTATGAGATTGGATGATTACAAATGTACAAATGCCCTAAATATATAGGCATGAATGAGATGTAAGATGCAATATGATGTTGCCATGTGTCATGATCTAACAACATGTGACAACATGTGAACCCCATCTAGGAAATTATTAAATGTTGAGATAAGTTCTAGAAGGAAAACTCATCTTCTAGAAGGAATCTTATCCTACAAACAAGGAAGGGAAATTACCCCATTATTAAATGATTTATTTAAATGCAACCTAGGACTAAATTATGCAAGACCTAAGTTAACTTATGCTAGTGTAATAATTAATTTAATTACACTAACAAAGCTTTTACTAATGCAAAATGATTTGGGTGAGAGAAGTACCAAATGGGTGACCATGTTACAAGAGTATGATATAGAGATACATCCCATGAAGTTAGTAAGAGGTCAAGTGTCGACTAGGACAATGGTTGAAACTAGTCTAGATCTTACAGCACAATGATATCACCTTCAAGATGTTTCACTTGACAAATGGTATGATGATGTTGTTTATTACTTGCTTAATCAAAAATGTCCAGCACATTTGAACACAATATAGTGAAGAGTTTTGCAATTGAAGAGTGCTTATTATATGTTGAAGGGAGCTATATTGTATAATAATAATCATGAAGGTGTTTATCTTTGTTGTCTTGGAAAGGATGAAGTAGTCCATGTTATGGCTGAATTTCATGATAGGTTTGGGATTGGTCACGGTTCTGCTCCATCTACTACAAATCAGATATTATGAGTAGGTTACTATAGGCCCACCTTGTTTAAAGAAACACTTAGATCATGCCACATTTTTCAAACTAGTTCCACCAAGGTGAAATGAGTTGCTATTCCATTGCAACCAGTCATTGAGGTAAGACCATTCACATAGTGGGGACTAGATTTTATCGGTCCAACCAACCCACCATCTTCCACAGGACACAGGTACATTATAACCACTACTGATTACTATACTAGATGTGGTAGAGCTTCTAAAATTCTGAGAATTTTTCTATGTTTCCTTGTCTTATGATGATTCATTGCCTCTTTGCCCAAGGGTAGGGTTTAAGGTTTTGGTTTAAAATCCCTCTTTTTAAATTTTATGGTCTTAAATCCTGGGCATTCTTTTTTGTTATTGAATTATTACACCTAGTTACTAGTCACTTGAGTTATCACTTGATCCATCACAAACATGATATTATCAGCCCCTTGGTTTAGGTTTGTCAGTCACTGAATAATTTTCCATTTCTTTAATAATTCCTAGGTCGGGCATAAATATTTCATGTTAAATTGACTTAAGTCCGAAGTCATTAAACCCAAGGGTCCTAGTCTTGTTGACCTAGTCAGGCCCCTCCTTTAAAACTAACCTTTATGCATGTATAGATTTTCCAACTATCAAATCAGAGGATGTGATCTCGACTGTTGCTCGCCAGTCCTACTAGATTAAAATAATGGTTTATAAAAAATAGAAGGGTTAGCGGGTTGTTGACACGTGTATAGCTGCAGGTGTGAGGCTTGGTCTCCACTATCATGCCCAATGCTTAAGGATTTCAAATCAATGGATATGATGCAATGTTGAGATTAGATCTCAACCATTCCCTGCTCACCCCGCGAGATTAAAATAATAGTTTCTAAAAGGTAGTGGAGTCAGTGGGCGAATGACACATGGATTCCCTCCTTCATTGAGGAAAGAAAGTTGAGCCCACATAGCGAATGAGTCATCATCTAGCTGACATATTTTCATTGGCTGAGGGTTGGAAAATGATGGAAAGGGCGATTCAAACATTGTTGACTTGATCTGAGTCGTTCATCATGTAATCTCACACACAAAGATCGACAACTAATGTTCAAAACTAAAGATATGGACATGATAATTGTTTTGCTTCATGCGAGTGAGCAGTAATGGAAAAAGACACATGCAAGGTTACCCACATTTGATCTTGAGGTGTGTGAATGATTTCTATTTTGAAATGATTGAAGATGATAAGAAATTTTTAAAAAATTTGGGAGATTAACGATTGTTATTCAAAATCTAGTAGTTGATCGTCTGCTCACTCATGTTGACTTTCATTGAGTGTTAATGGTCAACATGGTCAAGTTTCTCAATAAACGTGAGTTTGAAGTCATGTTTTCTACACAATTTTAATTAGAAGCTAAGGATTTAGGCTTAAGTTCATGATGAGGATGATGTGAGTGATTGTGTCAAGGAATTGCAGGGGCAGTAAGTTATTCTCTCTTGGGTAAGTTGATGTCTGCATTCTTACAGGTTGGTTGATTATTAGTTGGTTTTTCTAGAGAAAGTATCATAGGCTCTGTAATTTTGTTACCTAGGGTTTTCATGAGAATTCTTGCTTGAATTTCACATAAGTCAATAAGGTTTACATGTTGTTAGTGTTGTCTTTATTCTGCAAGGTTTGTGAAGTCTCTTTACTAGATGAGTAAACCCATTGTATCCATCTCCCTAGTCAAAAGGTATAGGAGACTCAGTTTGCTTGAGTCCCATGGTGATATCCCTGAAAATAAACAAGGAACACCTAGAGTTCTTATAAATCCAAAGGAAAATCGCAAGAATAGTGCCTGTGGTAAAAAAATCTATGCAAGTTGGTGTAAAGAGAACTTATAATCTAAGGATCAGGGTTGTTGTGGGAGAATCTGCCAAGTTTAAAGAGAAGGAATCAGTAAAATCTATGAGGGAAGCAAAAAGAAGGAATAAGTATCACTAGGATTTTTATGGGACAACATAACTCTCCCATTAAAATCTTGGATGGTCCCTCAGGCAGTGAGGCTTAAACTGATTCAAGTTACCACCAGTACCTACTCACCATGGCTAATATGATGGACTCTAATGAAGATGAAGTGGTGGTTTCTCTGGTTTCTGCAAATACATGAAGTGAATGTGTGTACTTTGGTACTGACTGAGGTAGATAGTATCTTGGGCTTGGTTTTTGTTTTTGATGATAATATTGCTTTGGTGGAATTTTCGTTCTTCTCGAAAAATGTTTGGTTTTTGTCCTTAGTGTAAATTTGGAGGCCTTTTGGATGGTGTAGATAAAAAAATGTACCAATTAGTCCTATAAACTTGATCCTAATTTACTAACATCATTTCATCCTGAATCATATTCTTAGCTAGTCATCACCTTTCATCTCTTAATCGAATAAATCGGTTTTATCTAATTAAGTTGTCATCTTCCTATTAATTAATCAATCAAATTTAATTAACCCTATTTTTCTATTTAATTAAATAATTTATTTTATTTTATTTAATCTCTAAAAGTCATCTTACTAAATTAAATAAATTAACCTTATTTGATTTAATCTAACATCACCCCTCTGTAATTAAATAAATCAAAATATTTTATTTAATTAAATATAAATCATATTCCTCTCAACTTTGATTTAAATCAATACAAAAATCTAAATCAAATAGTCACATCAACTAATCTCTATTAAATTAATCAAATCCTAATTAATTTAATCCTAATCACCTAAATCCTCTAGCTTTTACCACTTGCACATGAAAATACATTTAATTGATTTATTAAATCCCTATTTTCTCTCAACATGGCATCAAAAGAGAATATTCTTCCAAGTTTGAAAATCCCTCCAAAAGGGTTTTTACATCCAATAAAGCATTTAAAATCTCTTACATGTCCTTTTCTTGAGCCATGTGGCATTAACTTCACCTTTCACCTCATCCTTCAAGCCATATTTTGAATTTGAATCTCTCCCCTATTTGCACATTCTCCAAAATGTGTTGAAGCTTCTTCCATTCACATCTTGACAAGTGGCATTTGGCCATTGGTTATTGAATGATCCCACATTCATCCATTTTGCCTCATTCTCCATCACTCTCATCTATAAATAAGAGGCTCTCCTTTGTATTTTGGATCCACAACTTAGAGAAAAGTTACTCTCTTCACATTGAAAGCTAATTTTATCCATTTCATATCAAGTGTTCATCATTTGCATGATTTCATAGCTAGGTTATGCCAAAATTTCATCAAGGAGCTTCCACCATCAACAAATCTTCATCAAACTTGCATAGGAGTTGGGAAAGGGCCAATTTCCACATCAAATTGGCACCAATTCCCCCATGAGATTGAGATTTTGCATGTTTAAATAGGTTTTCATTGATCTCTTTGTTCATTTCTTCAATTTCTTTCCTATTTGAGCATTGTAGATGAATTTCATGGGGAAGCTTAATTCTAACTTGCATTGGGATCTAATATTATGCTGGTTTGCTATGTTTGTGTAGGTATAGGATTGGGGTTCTATAGCTGATATGATGGAGAATATTTTTTCTCAATGTGGACAAGGAATTTGGAGGCTATTGCAATGACTAATGATACCTTTTGGTGGTTTGGATGGTCTTCTTTGAAGAATCATGTGAAATTTTTTTCTTTCTTTCCCATGTTCTACAAATGATTACATGTAACTATCTGGGAGTGTCTTAAATTCAAATGCAATTATATTTTAAATGCAAATGAAATGTAATTGTAATTGGGATTGTTTATTTTTGCTCCCTTGTTCTATAAAAGGGATTTCAAGGATGGTTACAAGGGTTTGAATTTTAGGTCTCAAAATGGTCTAGGTGGAAAAGACTAAGCTCTTGAAGGAGAAAATTATAAATACAAGAACTAAAGAATAGATTAGGAAGGAGTCTAGGGTATCATCTGATGTGCAATGATCTTAAAATAGTTTTATGGTAGTAGAAGTTATATAAGAAATGATTAGTTCTAAGGCATATGCTCTCCTATGTAATTTTCTTTCAGATTATGAATGAAATGGTTAATGATCTTTTCATTTGTCTTCAATTGTTTTAATTAAATGTGTGAGTTTTTTTCTACTTCAACTTAGAGAATTGATTAAATGCTAAAATTAGGTCACAAGTTTGTGAGGAAGGAGCATAGGATTTGATGACTAGTTATGTTTCAGAAACAATGAGTTGAATATTGCAAAGTAGTATATCAATAGTCCACCAATTACTGAGTTAAATTGCTATAGTATTACTAGTTATTGTAAATATGACTCCATTACCCGAAGACAAGGCACTAGTCTCTTTATTAGGTTATCCTAAAGATAAATGAGTTAGTCATGTACCTAACTAGGAGCTTGGAATGAGAACACAAATCATTTAAAATACTTTGAATTATAATGTACCAATCTGAAGTATCATTCCATACCTTGCAATAGATAGTAATTTGTTTAAAGGTCAGCCAAATATTTGATGAATGCTTTTTATTTGCACTTTATAGGAATTTATCTATGTGAGGATGTGTTCTTGATGAAAATATCATGTGGACATGTCATGGATTACCCTCTTGGGTTTCACAGAGCCCGAAGAGTAGGAGTAAGGTCCTCATAATCCTTACTCATTTGTTGGCCAATCCTTACCCTTTTTTACCATCAAATTATGGTAAATTCATAGGTAAGTGGTGAGATTAAGTTTGGTTCCTAAAAAATAACTAATAGATTGGAAACTCTGTTGGGGAGAAGTAGAAGTATCTCCAATTGCAGACTATTATATCATAGATTCAAGAATTTGATGAATTTGAACATCTAGTTCAGATGTTCAGAAGTTCTTGGACCTGGAAGAGGTTTTTTGGCAGCAAATTTCAAAGAATTTTTGTGTGACAACATTTTTGGAGAAGACCCAGAATGAAATTTATTTTTGAAAGAGCTTCATACGACTTGAAGTTCAGTCCTCTGTGAAGAAAGGTGGCAACTCTATCAAAAGAACCCGATGAAGATGTGAAGAAAGTTTCAGATCTATAAATATTTCCAGTCAAGAGGAAGAATTTATAGTTGCTACAAGTTTCCAGGTATTCTCATAAATCTAGAGAAATTATTATTATGTTTGAAAGAAGTTTATGAGAATTCTCCAAAACTTAAGATGATAAATGGTTCCCTATTAGGTGAAATAGCAATAAGGAAGGGAATAATAGCAATAATTTTACATACTTCTAAGGTGTAATTTGAAGTTTCTATATTATGACAAAGAAGTTTGTTTATCTTTAAACTTTTCCCATTAGTGGATCTTAAGTAAGTGGAGATGGAAAATTTGCATTGTAAAGGCTTAAGATCATGTTGCAAAGGGAGTTTGAGTTACCCTATGTAACTGCAAGGTTGATATGAAAAATCTTGTAAAGGTGTAAGAAAATTTATCATCAACCTATGCATCCATATGTGGACCTAAATGTAACAATGCATAGTGTGCAGCCCTTGTCATGTCATCAAAGAAATTTTAGCACTAAAAGATATAGAACCATCAACCTTAGTGGTATTTTGGGGTTCCAAATGTTATACCATCTAAAATCAAGGAATATTTTCCAAAGTTTAAAGGTGAGAAGTCTGAATCGGCAAGTAGGAATCTGCAAAAGTTCAATGATGTGATAGATGATGATGAGGTAGATCATGAGGATGTGATCATGAGGCTATTTGTTTAGTCTCTAAAAGGAGATGCAAGAGATTGGTTTTCTTATTTACCAACATTCTCTATTTATTCTTGGAATGAGTTCATGGCAGCATTCATGGAATATTTTGGTGAAAGGGTTGATCCCATTTCAGTGAGAAAAAATTATGAGCATTGAGAAAGAAGAGGATGAGCTCATCCCAGCTTTCAATCTTAGATTTTCAAAGGAAATAAGGGATATTCCAAAAATTCTAAGACCAAATGATGTAGTATGTTTGGTTGTATACTTGGGTGCATTTGATGATGAAATGATCTTTCTATTAAGAGATAAAGAACCCACAACATTACATCAAGCATATCAAATTGTCATGGATATTGAGAACAATTTGAAATATTCAATGATGAAAGGATATATGGCTACAAGTCTTGGTTCTCCTAATACACCTCATGCAAATAGAGTTCATGGATCAGACAATAGAAATGCTTGTCGATATGGTAATGTTGTTGTTGTTCTGACTTCTCCATCATCACAACATGCAAATCATAGTGAGATTAGAGTTGAACATCAACAAAAATTGAGCAATATTGATAAGATGTCTTTTGTTCAAAACTTGTCTAACATGAAGAGGCATAAGGGAGAATCACACTATGATTTGTTCTCAAGGTTTTGGATGCATTTTTGGAGGTCCCCAAGAATTTTAGACCTAAGGACTTAGCATGTATTGATTTATTTTGTGAAATATATGAATTAGGACTAAGTACCTTGCCAAATGAGTTGAAGCCTCATAGTCTTAACCAGATACCTAATTGGATAAAGATTGTTGAAGAAGCCCGATGTGATTATACAAAAGGTGTGGTGTCTTGAAGTGAAAATAACAATTGTCCTATTAAGAAAAATCAGCACATGGTGCACATAAATAAAAAGATTATATCAGAAAATGAATTTCCATGTTGTATGGAAAAGGATAATGATTATAATCAATTCATAAACAACACATATGTAGAGCAACACAACAGTGATGAAGACAAAGATACATGGTATGGTGAAAAAATAGATATGCATGAAAGCTCTTGTTGTAATATCTTAGGTGATGAAGAGGTAAAAGAGATGCAATATTTCATTCCATATCAGGTTTTGATTAGTAAAAGTAATGCAAGTGTTGTTGACATTTCATTGCAAACCAGTGATCATAATCTTGAAAATGCAACTTTGAGCATTTATTCTAAATTTTTGACCATGGTGTATGTAGTGATGAAGTTTCTTATGATAAGATTGGATTTTTTGATTTTTTTAGGATTGTGACTCCTCTTATGAGGATGATCTAGAGATATTTTCTTCACATGAAGGGTGCAGTGATATAAATGTTGATGAAACTACTTGTCCACAAATGAATGAACAAATTGCATTTGATGATTATCAGGAAGGTAATTCAGGTTTTCCATCAATGGAGCATGTTAATTTTGTGAGTGATGATGAATTTGAGGATAAGAATGTGTGTGTTCAACATGTTGATCTTGAGCACGGTGCTAGAAATGATAATGATGCTAATGAACGTGCTTATGTTCTTGTTGCTCATCATTCTTTATATGAAGCAAAGAAGGAAATATTTGTGATGTATGAAGAGGATGATGATCTATACATTGATGAAAGGAGGGGTCCATTTTTGAATGATCAAGTTGTACATTGTAACAAACTTATGGATCTTGAATCAACATTATTACCAATGGATAATATTCAAAGGCTTGTTGACTTATCTGACAATAAAATTTTAGACTATGTTGATACTGCAAAACCTTTTGATCTAGGTGTAAAGCATCCAAATGATGCAAATAGTGTTAGACCTCATGTTAGTGAATGTGAAATTGAATACAAGCTTCTTTTTTGATGTTTCTTGTCCGCACAGTATGAATATGGACATGTTTTCATCCAATGATGGAAGCATTTGTATGGAGGAAACAAAGATGTTTGTTTAATTATAAATGGACAACATTCAATTTGCAATGAATCTCCTACAGTTAGGTCAGCACACCTATCAATTAGTGGTATACTTGAAGGTACTAATGTACATGAGTTTCTCTATGCTGACCCTGCTGGTTCTGAATTGTCTAAACCTTCTTTTGAAGCATTTTGCATTGAACTAAATGATGATTTGAAGAATGAATTAGAATATGTTACTGAACTTGAGATGAGTACATTTACTCAGTTATGGGATGTTGATGATGCATATGATATCCATTTCCATGACACTAAGGTGTGTTTTGATGTAGCTAAATCAAAATACTTAGAAATGTGTTCATGTCATGGTGCCCAATTTAGGGAGGCTCCTGAATATGCATCTTTTCTTTTTGATGCACCTGGGGGTTGTTTACATAGTGTGAATGCTTGGTCTAAACCTACTCGAACATGAACACACAATAAAACATTAGTCAATAAACAAGTCTAAACTAGCATTCCCCATAAAATTCATCCAAACACAATGAACAAGAAACAAAGTAAAATAATCAAATGAGAGCTAATGAATCTGATTCAAATGCTCAAAGTAGCATCCCATGGGGGAATTGGTGCTTCTTTGATGTGGAAAGAATCTTTTTCCCAATTCCTCGATAAGCTTGATGATGATTGATTGATCCTTAGTGAAAAATGCCAATAACCTATCTATGGATGATGAATTCTATACTAAATTGGATGAAAATGTGGAAGAACTTGCATAAAACTATAGATAATAACCTTGCATCAAGTTGTGGATGATTCTGGATGAACTTTTGGATCCCAAATCAATAGAGAAGGCCTCCATTTATAATGAATAAGGATGGAGGATTGAAGAATAGGATGAATGTGGGATTAAAGATAGACTAATGGCATTGTGCCACTTGTCAACATGCTAATGAAGGAGAGTGGAGGACATTTCGAACAATGTGCATGTTAAATGCATGTAGGTCGAATTTGAAATTAAAAAGATGGCTTGTGCAAGAAGAGTTGTAAGAGGAGTTAATGCCAAGTTGGCACAAGGAGAGGACATGTAAGAGCCTTTAATGCAAAGGTGGAAGACAAAAGGCCTTTGAGAGGGAAAATTCAAATGGGTGGAATATTCCAAGAATATGACATATTTGAATGAAAATAGGATAATTAATAGATCAAATAAATTGATTTACATGTGCAACTTGCAAAAGCTAGAGGAATGGGGGATTAGTGTTAGGAGTTAATTAATGATTAATTAACTTAGATGAAGTTAGTTTGATTTGAGATTTGATTTAGATATTTAGATTTATTTAAATCAAATGAAAGGATATTAGAAGATTAGAAATTTAATTAAATAAGTTTGATTTATTCAATTAAACGGAAGAACATTAGGATTTCCACTAGCCAACATTGATTTATTTAATCAAATGAAGAATATTAGATTTCTAATTAAATAAAATTTGTTTTTATTTTGATCAAAGAGAGAACATTAGGACTTAATTAAATAAAGCTGATGATTTAATCAAAGAGGGAATTATGATGAAATAATTTGATACAAAGTGTATTATCCGGATTAAGGAGGAAATTTAATGAATTTAATTAAATAAAGATTATTCAATTAAAATGATTAGCAAAGAAGTGATAAAAAGAAGA
>VDFB02333271.1:0-10445 GCA_007258455.2 Sequoia sempervirens | reverse complement strand
AAGTGACCACCGGTTAGTGTCTCCTCCATGATTTGACTTTATCTTGGCCGGGCCATCTTCATGTCCAGTCCGACAGCATAAATATCATAGTCCTCTGGTTGCATTTCTCCCTGGGGCTTGTTTATCCTTGGGTACATATTTGCAAACTTTAATTCTTGGCGGGCCTCATCATACGAAGCCTGTACTCGCGGCTCGGCGGGGGCATTGTCATCATTTTCCCTTCGTCGCCTCATTCTATTTGTGCGCGCTTCCTTCCCACAATCTATCTGTGCAATGAACTCAGCTGGTGATGAAACCAGCCCACCTACAAAGGGAACACCGGAAGGTAGGGCGTAGGGATAGGTAACTTTCATAGGCACCCGCATTTGTTTCTTCTAGAGGGTGACGGTTTACGGAGAAAAGTGTGGCACGTTCCATAGCTTAGCTTGGGGGCTTTCAGCCTGGCTAGATATTTGCAATGGTTGAACCGGAGATTCAGTCGTAAGGCCTGTTGGTCGAGGAAAAAGAGTCGCTGCCTGGGGCTCGGTTTGCTGTGGTGGGAAGGGATCTGTAAGCATTTCAGAAAAAGAGTGGGGGCCGATGGGAGGAATACTTTCAGAGAGCGAGGTGAGGAAAGTCTAGGCGGTAGCAGTAGGCGTTATCATGTTCGGAGGGGTGATTATAAACGGTTGGGCTTGCGAATATTGGGCAAATCCCCCGGAATAAGATAGGCTAGAAACAGAGGGTGGAGGGCTCAGACGAATGGTAGGAGTTGCCAATTGAGCAGGGACAGACGTGAAAGAATGAGATGCAAGAGAGGAAGGAGCGAAAAGTACCTGCTGACTGGTCGGCGGTGGCATCGGGATCGTTTGGGACTCGGCCGCAACCTCTGGCATTTGACTAGCAGCGGGTGTTTCCCCTTCGGCCGGTTCATGTGAAACTGTCCCGACAACACTTTCCGTGTGTTGCCTCTTCGCGGGGGGACACTCACTAACCTCGGCAATAAGATCCTTCTGCTGGGGCACTAGCCTGACCGGTTTAGCGGCCCATGTGCGCGTAAGCGAGCCCCTTGATATGTTAAAGCGCACATTAGTGCCCATATAGGCGGGATGCCCAGGGGCATCACCTTCCTGCGAAGATATCGCTGTCTCTTCCTCCTGCTCATCAGAGCCTTCTGCTTCACTCTTGTTAGCACTAGAGGTCGGGCTGGGATGGCCTTCATTCCAGTATCTTTCAAATTCCTGGTCGTCCTTCAATTGATTATAAGGAGCTTTTAACTGCCCTATTTCCTGGCGGTATCTCCAGAAAGCTTTTATTTTTTCATCACTCCATTCCTCGTCCACTTTCAACTTGTTATGCATGCTGCACTCTATCGGAAGGTTGTCCCTGGCCACGGCCACTGAAAAGTAGAACTTGTGTCATGGGCCCCTGGTATCCGGCATAGGGATTTGTGCCAACTCAACTAGATCTTTATCTTTATCAGTCCGGTTATTACGCCGTTTCTCCCAATATGGTCGGGGAACATGCGGAAGTCTCATATGCAGCTCAGGTAGGTCATTGAAAGGGTTGTAATCCCACTTATCATTTACTAATACTAGCCCTAGGTGTGCCAGCTTGTCCCCTAGCAGCTCATGCGATCGCTTTTTGACAAGCGTTATTGACTTGAAGCTCTTTGGGCAAGTGAAGAATCCCTTCTTCTTGACACTTTCGCTGCTACAAAACATGAAATCAATGACGCATACCTGCCGGTAAACCTCCAGCGCGAGCACTCTATCGGTGATGCAAGCCGGGAGCAGGAAAGGCCTGTCAATAAAGCCCCTCATTCGAAGGATCGTGAAATCCTTGCCCAGGAACCAGTCACAAGCGGGGGTGTAGCCTTGCAGAAATCCAGTCTGCTCAGAGTTAAGCCGGACGATATCACCCTCTCCGATCAAATCATTCAGGACCGGGGCTATAAAATAGTCCGCGAAGGCATAGTAGTCATATGTTGCAGAAAGGTAGGGTGTCCATGTAGATACCGGCTTTCTTTTGTTTTGCTCGTCAAAAATTGATAGTGGGATAAATCGGGCGAAGAAATCCAGATTCTGATGCAGGATCATGTGGACCAGGTAGGAAAGAAATCTAAATTTCTTCTCCACCTGATAATTCTCTATTTGTTGTATCATTTCTTTGACCATGAACTCGGCAAAATCATACCAGAAAAGTTCATGCTGCCTGCGAAACTGTATTACAGGGCCCAGCTGAAAAGCCTCGATCTTCTCATCGGAATCACGGCCGCAAACAAATGCCAGCATGGATATGGGGTCTTGGAGGTCATCGCGGAATGAACCGCGCAACAATGGAATGCTCGGTGCCTTAGCGGATGCAACACCCTTCCTCTTGGTCTCCTCTAATAGGAAATCGGAGCTGGTTTTCATCTTTTTCCATATCTTTTCCCCTTTGTTTGGGCGGAACTGTTCGATTTTCTCCTTTCTTATCCTGGGGTCAGGAATGCATAACATATGCCAGATGGCTTCCGGGCCGATATGAACCCTTAAATTGCGACCCTCAATGCAGTGGGTCTTTGGATTATAGCGTTGAACAGTTGCGTCGACCACCTCCGGGCAATAGTGCACGAATGGGACCATGTATTGTGGAAGACCGCTATACCAGATTCTACTTGCCATTGCCTGGTCCGCCGTAGGTGCTGATAACCTTGCGCAAGCCGCCTCTCTAAGAGATTTAGGGTTCTTAGCAAGCTTTGGGTCGTAGATATTAGCCCACTTTTCTCTGACCTTTTTCAGGTTATTCCACTCTTTGGGCTTCTCCAGCTCCTCTGTGTTGGGTCTTCTCACCTTCTGGGGTATACCAGGAGTGGCATACGCTACATCGTCATATACGTAAACCTCGGCCGAAGAACGAATAGCCGAATACAATTCTTGGCTAATCCCTTCCTCTGCTGGCTGAGCTGAAAATTCTGCCATTTTTCTTCGCGGCAGAACTTGAAGGTTTTCTGGCCTTTGAATACGCTTGTACTGAAAATACAGACAGAAAACACTTCGCGCACTCTTTAGCTTTTGGAAAAAGACTTAGGAACAATAAGCGTTTTCATGCAAAATAGCAACTTTCCTCAAGGTGGTAGGCGGGCACGAGCCCTTTGCATTTAATTCAGCATGTACCGTTAACTCCACAACTCGTGCAAGATGAGCTGATTGCTTTTTCGAGGTGGCTGGATTTCATCATTGCTTTTAGAAGATCGTGTGATACGCCCTGATTTCCTTGGAAATTGAGCTTGCAACTGGCCTCCTCGCGTTGTGTTAGCATGTACTAGTAATTAATATCCCTGGCCGGAATGATTACACCAAGCAAACGATCACCGCCTGAAAGAGATACGAATATCGCCTCGGGCTCTGGGATGTGCTTGAGATTTGACACCATAGCATATGGCCATACGTCCCTTCATCAACAAGTGCCACCCTTTTAAAGCTCAATTAATTAACTTGATTTAATTAAGCATGCTTTGAGCTGTGCTACCATGCGTGTGCCAGCCCAAAACGTGAACAAACACAGACTCGGCCCTCGAGATTGCGGCCAATATACATCACGTTGCTTACGGCGGATTGGCATATGTCTTGTCAATTTTCTATAAATAGGCCAGTAGATAGCAAACATACACACTTTGCATCAAGAAGTGATAGGCAAGTAGAATACTGCTAAGCGAGTCTTTTCATAGGTTAGGTGGTAAGTAGCTTTCGGCATACTCAGCAGATTTAGGAATAGTTCTAGGAGAGATGGATACTCTCATTCGCCTGACCTCCTTCAAATCATAAACAGCATTTGTAGGTGAGATCTCCACCAGGAGGCTTAAGAGAATGACGAAAAACAAGCACTCGCTGGTTCTAGAAGCCATCAAGTGGGTTCTCGGCAAGGACTATGTGGAGTATGAAGATAAGCATCGGGTGAACACCGACGTGTGCTCACACTTTGTGGCGTCTATGCTGGACATTTGTGTCCCTCGGCCGCTTGTATTGAAGCTAGTCAAAAAAATCTTCCCGAAGAAGTACCTGAACGGGCTTGGCGAGGTTGTCACACACGCCGCATATGGAATCGGCCTACCATCAGCCAGCGACCTACGTCGCTATATTGAAGAAGAAGCTGTCGTGGCTTGGCTACCATTCCTTAGCGGATTCCGCCTGCAGACCCGTGGTCAGCATCAGCAAAGGGTTACCCAGGCTCTTCACTTCCTGTTCAGGAGCTACAACGTGATACCATTCTACGACGTAGAATGGTATACTGACTTCAGGAACCTGGTGTACCCACCACCGACGACAGCCGCGCTTCATGATGCTGCCAGTGTCGTCGAGGAACCTATTGATGAGGAAGAAGCGGACGCTGTCTTGAATGCGTCGGTTGCTGCTAGCCACTCCTGCGGATAGATGGTCCCCTTGCCTTGGTGTTTGTTGATGTAACCCCCTTGCTCCGTATCAGCCTGATAAAAGGCCAATGTATATATATACTCTAATACTTTGTATATTTGAAAATCAGCATTCATGCCATTTTGTAACTCAGAAACATGTATATAAATATATACGTCTCTTTTTGTTGTGAAATTTATGCTCCTGTTTGCTTCTGTGTGCAATTTTTTCTGGGTTTGCCAATCTTATATGTTTTGTCTCTGTTTACGAGCATACTTTTGTGTTTTAAGAACTCCGGTGCTTTACCCACTAACGATGATAAGCGAATACATAGCAAGTCAATTGGTTTAGCAAAAGGGATAGGCCAAAAACAGGAAAGGAAAAAAAGAAAAAAGCATTATTTACAACTGTACAGGGTAGGGCTTGACGCTTAATGGAACAATTTAAGGTGAATCCCATTAACCGGGATTCCTAGGGGCTCCTGTTCCATATTTTCCAGCTCGAAGGCATTGTGTTGCATGCACCGAATGATCTTGAAGGGTCCTTCCCATAGGCTATCAAACTTACCATGCTGACCTGGCTTCGCAGCCCTGCTGTCGTATTTTAGCACTAAATCTCCACTTTTTAGGCCTTGGTCGGAAGCCTTTTTGTCAAACCACCGTTTGACCACCTGTTGACGGCCTGTCATGGCCTTTAGGGAATTCTCCCTTTTTTCTCGTACTTCTAATAGTTCGGCAAGCCGAACTTCCATGGCATCATTTTGTTCTATCTCAAGATATTTCAACAACTGTATTGTCGGAATCTCCATAGAGATAGGTAGCAGCGCTTCTTTCCCATATACTAGCTCATAGGGCGAAGTCTTGAGGACTTGTTTAGGAGTTATACGGTTGGCCCAGAGTGCTTTTCGAAGATTTTTGTGCCATTCCCTCTGGTGTTCCGAGCCCACTTTTTTGAGGAGTCGGACTAAACTTTTGTTTGTTGACTCGGCTAGGCCATTTCCCTATGGATAATAGTTTGAAGATGTTTTAAGGAATATGCTATTTTTCAATGCAAAGTGACATACCTTTGTGCCTACAAATGCTCTAGCATTGTCCGAAATGATCGTCTTCGGAGGGCCGAACCTCGTCACCAGAGCCTCGAGGAAGTCCACAATCTCTACCTCCGTTGCCTCTTTAAGGGGAACAGCTTCAGCCCACCTTGTGAAGTAGTCTGTAGCTGTTAAAATCCATTTATGTCCCGAACTGGAAACCGGGTTGATCATTCCGATAAAGTCCAAGCCCCATTGAGCAAATGGTTCATCCGCCACGATAGGTTTGAGGGGCATCGCTGAATTCTTCCTTCTGTCGGAGAATAACTGACATTTTTTGCAAGTCTTTACCAGAGAGTAGGAATCATTGAAAAGTGTGGGCCAGTAATATCCAGCCCGTAGGACTTTGATGGCTGTAGTTTTAGTGGAGAAATGTCCACCTTCGTCGCTATTGTGAAATGCATCGAGGATCTTTTGCGCCTCCCCTGAAGTAACACATCGTAGGAGCACACCATTAAAATTCCTTTTGAAAAGGACTCCTTCTATCAGCGTGTATCCGCAATTCTAGAGCCGGTAATACCTTTGCTTACCCCCAAGGATGAGTACGAATTTTCGGTTCGCGGGGTTTGTTCTATCTTTCATCCAATCATCTTCCGATCGAGTCGCATTTGCTCCGGGACAAGTTGGCCATTCCTCTTTAGCGGGGCATCTCCCCTTCACCGTATCCCTTATACTCACCTGAGACTTACGCCGTAATAGTCTGGTGGGCACGGCCTCAATGTCATATTCGGGATCTTGGTGATCAATTAGCCCTTTTCTCTGGCAGATTTCTCCCTCCATGATGTATTCCCTTTTACTAGAATTATCGACATATACCGAGGACTTTGCTGAAATTAAATGGCTTTTTAAAGCCTTACTATTGTGAAGCACGTCTTTCAGCGAGGAGGTTATAATTCACCTCATATTCCTTTGGGTTGAGGAATGGAAGCCTTGGCTTGGATGCTCTCCTTTCCTTCTCTATCCTTTTGAGTCAGAACAGTAGCGATACTTGACTTTCTACTGAAAGCATACATTATAAAATCTTTATGTTGATCTGGATTGATCAACACTGGGGCTGATGAGATAGCTTCCTTGACCTTCTCAAATGCCTCCCTCGCCTCCGTTGTCCATTTGAAAATTTGATCCTTTTTTAGCATTAGGGTGATCGGCCTAATCATTCCCGCAAAATCGGAAATAAATTTACTGACAAAATTTACTTTGCCCAGAAAAGACTGGATACCTTTCTTATTCACCGGGAGAGGAAGCTCCTTTATAGCCTTTACTCATTCTGGGTCAATTGAAATACCTTCCTTCGACACAACATGTCCTAACAGCTTACCCTGAGGTACTCTGAACACACATTTCCTCGGGTTTAAGGAAATCCCGAACTCTTGGCACTTTTGAAACACCAACTCCAAATGATCGAAATGATCATCTTTAGATTTGGAGAATACAGTAAGATCATCCAAATAGATTAGGATAATCTTATTGATCAGCTCGCTAAATGCGACATCCATAGCTCGAAGGTTGCCCTCGCATTAGATAAACCAAAAGGCATTTTTAGTGATATGCAAAACGCCCCACTTGCGGTGAACGGAACGGCGTCGATCTTCCTCTCTACCGAACTGCTATAGCCAGAGAAGCCATCCAAGAGAGAACATTTCTGATCCCGCGACAGTTTGGAGGATTGACTCCATAGAAGGCAATGGATAGTGGTCCTTCAGAGATGCTTTATTTAGGTCTCGGAAATCTACGCATAAGCGGATATCACCATTCTTCTTTCAGACTAGTACCAGATTTGATACCCAAGTACTATGTTTAATTGGGAAGACAATACGCGACTCAATGAGCTTGGTTAGCTCTTGTGCCATCAAGGCTTCAACTTTAGGGTTGACCGGCCGCTGTTTCTGTCGGATTGGCTTCGCACCTCCTGTTAGCTCAATAGTATGTTGAATGATACTAGGATCATAACCTTGCAGATCATCGTAGGACCAGGCCACTACTCCATATTTCTCACAGAAATTGATAAGCCTTTCTCTATCCTGCTGTGAGACATCTTTTCCGACTCGAAGGTTCCTGTCATCGGAAACCCGAAGATTTTCATAATCACCTTTTTCCACCACAAACTTCCGCTTATCATTTCGGGCGTCACTACAATCAAAATTTTTTTCGAGAGTAACCAATCCCTTCAGAAGCTTATTTGTCTTCAGCTGCATAATTTGTCCCTCGTAGGCCTCAGCGATCTTCGGTTGGAGTTGATCGGCAAATTCCCCTGAGTGTTGAATAAACGAGGCAATGTGTTCATCGCTCTCAAAGACTTGCCAACTTTGGTCATTGTCGGGTATTGCTGGTCTAACCAGCACCCGTACTGAATATCTGTTCCAAAGCAAGTCGGAGACAGGATCAACCGAGAGTTCGACATTGCCATGCGGCCCCAGACGGTATCTCCGAAAGCTCGGGAATGGTCGTGATGTTGAAAGCTTCAAAAATTTCTATAAGGTCCCAGATTCGATGCCTATAGGATCCTCATGATATTCTTGTCACGGTGACTCGACCCTCGATTAACTACCGTCAATCAATACAATCAATTGTTTGATACTCATTCGCTCCGGGCAAAGGCTGAGGCCTTGGACTAGACCCTCATATTCAGCCTCATTATTTGAACAAGAAAATTGGAATCGGAAGGACCTCAACAACTTTTCATTCTGTGGGGATATTAGACATATCCCTGCTCCAGCTCCAACTTTGCTCCTTGCTCCATCAAAATACAATGTCCACAGCTCACTTGCTTGGTCATCGTCGGGTTCTTTGACGACCTTCGGAAGAACTTGGTCTTCGTCATAGATCACATATGTGCCTAACCCGGTAGCATGATAATTTCCGAAGGGATCATTATTTATATGTTCACTCAACAGAGCATCTTCGCTATCATTTCGGTCTCCATTGACCTTCTCCTCCTCTAGTAGTTCGACATTGTACATGTCTTGCTTGGTGATGGAGGTATGTGCCGCCTAAAGTTAATCGTGTAATTGCTCGCCACATGTTCGAAATGCAGAACTTTTGACTCTATCTTCATCTTCACGCCATGTTTGGTCCTAAGTATCAGATGTGACCAATCTAAAGACAAATAGCCGCCCACCTTCGAAGTAAACTCTCGAGAAAGGCAAAGACCAAACATTGGTGGAACATCAATGATCACTGTATCTTGCGAGACCGTGATACTCGGGCAGGCAAATAGAGTCAACGGAAGTGCTTTGATGACACCCATAGTATCAACCTTATTTCCATCTAGCTGCATCACCCCTTTCTTCATGGGTTCGTAGCTGAGTCCCAAGGCTTCAGCTATTAGTTTTGGCATAACCGTGGTACTAGCGCCAGAATCAATCATAGCATTGTGTAATAATTTCTCCCCTATAATGAGAGTCAAGAAGAAGGGTTGAGGTTTTGGCCTACCTCCGCCTTCCGCATGGGATTCCATCGCTTTGTTTGCGACAACCTTAGTTGGTGGCATTTGATAAACCGCCTCGGTACTGGCCAAAGGCTTGGTTAGTGTTGGGTCCATCTGTTGCTGAAGCGCTTTTTGGAGTATGGTCTTCTGCTCCGGGATAGCTAGAATGTCCCATAAAGACATATTAGCAGGTGATTTCTTCAACTGCTCCACCACATTAAGAGGTGAGGAGCTCAGAGATTTCTGCTCCTTGGCTTTTGTTATAATAATAATTTCCTTCGCTTTCGAGGAGACAAGGATTCGCCTGCCACCGTGAATTTGATCCAAACGCCCTGCATCAGCGCTGGATTGTCCGGAAGTGAAACCGCCTCACACCGTGAATCTTCTGGAGCTGTATTATAGTCGAATTTACCAAGGGCAAGCTGCGCTGGGACGTGGTTGGCTCACAACACCATTTCGCCTTTCCATCCATGAGAAGATGCGATGATCGAACAATGTTGGACTCTTGCTCCAGGGACATTCCTTGTATTTGCGCGGAAAGGACCGCATTCTCCATTGCCGGGGCATATCTGTATTCTTCGCTCTCTGTCACAATCCCTTGACTACGTTGCTCTACTATCCTTTGTTGTAAGTTGCCATGCGGACAATTTTGGGGCATATGCGCATCGTTGCAAGGGAAGCACCATGGATTGAGGTCATCAATAAGATTATTTTGTCCCGCGGTTAATTCTCTGCTAGAGCTTGGCGACGCTCCTGCTAGTGGCGTAGGCACCGGAACTATTTGGTTCATAGCCACCGTTGGTGAGTTAGTGCGATGCGCATTCTGATATTGATGCTGCTGATAGGTAGGCCGCCCACCTTGATAGTTCTGATACAGGCCGCTGGAGGCATTGCTTGATTCCCAATTTGAGTTGTTATATCATTCTGCCATAGTCCTGTGAAAGCATCTCCTTGAGGTCGCCCATCTCATTCTTGGGAGAACTTGATGTAGAGGCCAAGTTTTCAGGAGCGGCTGTATATGAGTACGCTGACTAGGGAGTTGCTGGCGCACTGGTCGACGCCACCTCTTGTGCTACGTTCGATATCTCAGGAAATATCAGCATAACAGGTCTAGAAGGCAATTTCCCGCAGTTTATCAAGTGATTTTCTGCTTTGATAGCGGTGGCATATGCATCGGGTAATGTGGCTCCTCCTAGAGACTTGATCATCATAGAAATGCCTGGATTGATGGACTTCGATAGAACATGAACGCCAAATCTGTAGGGCGAGGGTCACGGGAATCCTTCCAACTCGAAAGTGAAACCGGGCATTGAAGTCCGTCAGAGCCTCCTGGGGTGCTCGTTTGATGACGGATAACTAATAATATAGCGAAGAACGATCTCTGTCATTTGAAAACCTTTCATAGAATGGATCTCCAAGGTCATCCCAAGTGCGAATGGTATTAGGAGTCAGTGTTCGGTACCAATCCAGAGCCTTGCCTTTGAAAGACGTAGCGAGGAGCCTCAGGGCTACATTCTGTGCTGTGATACCGTGTACCAGACATACATCCACTACATCC
>VDFB02333270.1:0-33332 GCA_007258455.2 Sequoia sempervirens | reverse complement strand
ATCAGCCCCTCCCCTATTGGCTGAACAAGAAAATGGATAGAGGGGGGGTATTTAAAATCCCGAAGGGTACGTATTTTGGTCTCCGAGATCAAACAAACGGATTAGCAAATAAAAGTGCTAGAGCTACAACTAATCCATAAATAGTTAAAGCTTCCATAAAAGCTAAACTTAGCAGTAAGGTACCTCGTATTTTACCCTCCGCTTCTGGTTGTCTCGCAATACCTTCAACAGCTTGTCCCGCAGCAGTGCCTTGACCAATGCCAGGTCCAATAGAAGCAAGGCCTACGGATAATCCAGCAGCAATAACGGAAGCAGCAGAAATCAAAGGATTCATGGTAATCTCCTCTTAGGTTAATAAATGGTGGATAATATGATAGTTTTATCTATTGATTTGATTGTTCACGTTCAACTAGAGAACAATTTCTTTGAAACAACTAAACTCCAACGAAATGGTATTAAAAATGATGATATTACCAAATAGGTCAATTCTCTACCCTGATATTATATTCTTTTTTAGATAAAATAGAGGCAGATGTTGATTCATTTATCAAATGAAATATTCTGCACAATAGTCTCTTTTTTTATGGTTATATCTAAATAATTATCTAGATATATATTAGTCTATATAGATGATATATGCATATACATATATGACACAATACAAACTATGTATATGTGTCCCTTCGAGGTCGAGAAATTCATTGTTCCACACCGGGATACATAGTTTACTAAACTAATTCCCATGAGTAAACCTATTCATTTTATTATGTAGATATGAATTGTTCTATTTATCAATTTTATCGACGGGATTAGTGATCCTAAATATTTTTTTGACTAAAATCTTATTAAATTCGAAATGGATATGAATTGAAAAGTTAGAAAAAACTGAGTCCAATTAATTGAATTAATGATGACCCTCCATGGATTCGCCTATATAAGCTGCGGCTAGAGTTGCAAAGATTAGAGCTTGAATACCACTTGTAAATAATCCTAGGAACATTACAGGTATAGGTACCACTAAAGGTACTAAGGAAACAAGAACGGCAACTACCAATTCGTCAGCTAATATATTTCCAAAAAGTCGAAAACTAAGTGATAGAGGTTTTGTAAAATCTTCTAATATGTTAATTGGTAAAAGTATTGGGGTTGGTTGAATATATTTACCAAAATATCCTAAACCCTTCTTTGTAAAACCTGCATAAAAATAAGCTACTGATGTGAGCAAAGCTAGAGCTACTGTAGTATTAATATCATTTGTAGGTGCGGCTAATTCCCCATGAGGTAATTTAAAATTCCCCAAGGAAAAAGAGCACCTGCCCAGTTAGAAACAAAGATAAATAGAAACAGAGTCCCTATAAAAGAAACCCAGGGACCATATTCTTCTTCGCCAATCTGAGTTCTAGCCAAGTCCCGAACAAATTCGAGAACATATTCCACAAAATTTTGAGCTCCGTTCGGAATGATTTGTGGGTCTCGAACAGCTAGAGTAGTTGAACCTAATAAGACAGCAATTACAATCCAGGAAGTTATAAGTACCTGTGCATGAACTTGAAACCCCCCTATTTGCCAATAAAAATGCTGACCTACTTCCACACCGGATATCTCGTAGAAATAATTCAGCGTGTTAATAGGAAATTGTACAATATCCATATTACCCTTTCTATATAAAGATGAACTTCAAAAAGAAATGATTTTGGTTCAATGACCAATTCCTCAATTATTTCACTATCATCAGTTAGCTATGAAATAAAATAATGGAATGATTATTTGATTGATTAAGATCTCTTTATTTCTATAAAAATATTTTATCTTAATCTATTCTATAAGATTTGGGAATAGTAGCCAACTTAATTCTAGCTTATCTTTTTTCTTTTTAATTCACTTTTTATAAAATTACAATTCAATTCTCTACCCACGCGAATTGTTAAAATTAATTTATTTAGGATCAACCGGATTGGTCCTCTACCATCATCATTGGCTGGGATTGGGATATCCACGAGATTTGGGTCACAATCTGTATCAACTAAGCAAATTGTTGGAATACCCAGAGTTCTACATTCTCAAATAGCAGTATATTCTCCTTTTTGATCGAGAATTATTACAATATCGGGCAATTTTGTCATGTATCTAATCCCCCCTAGATCCTCCTGCAATTTGTTCAATTCTCTCTTGAGTATTGCTGCTTCTTTCTTTGTAAATTGATCAAATCCTCCCGTATTTTTTTTTTTCGTTAATTTAATGAAATAGACTAACTAAAGAAAATGAAATACTATCTCATTCTTTAGTCAGCATCAGTATAAAAAGGAAGAGAGATCCTTGAATTTATTATCATAGTTTTTTCCAATTATTGAGAAGCTTGGTCACGAGGTCTCAAAAACAGGCATAAACCATAGTTCAGATTTTCTTGAATATATTACCTCGTGCTCCAGATATTAACTATTAGAGCAACATCTAACGAGGTAGAAGGACCATCTTTATTTTATGAAGACAACAGAATGGTTTTCTGTACTAGAATAGAGATCAATTTTAACAAGTCGCACACCCATAATTCCAAAAATCCTTAGATAAAAGTAATTACACGATCAAACTACCGGAATGTAATAACCTAAAAATGAAAGCTATTCAAAAAAAATTCTTTCTTAATTCTTTTTGTTTTGGATGAACTCAAGGGCGGATTTTCTAGTTTTTCTAGCCCCAACTAACTGGAATTCCGTTTAATAAAATGGAAGAATTATAAATCTCTAGAATAATGCATAAGAATACTGCAAATAGAGCCATTGCAATACCCATAAAAGGAGTAGTTCCCCATCCGGGAGCAACTTTACCAGATTCTGTATTAAGTGGTTTTAAATAATTTCCTACAATAGTTCGTATTGGTCCGGTTCTGGAAGTATCATCAATGGTTTGTGTAGCCATAAAAGCAATAGTATTGGTTGAGATCTAATTAACTTTGTATACTATTATGCATATATACATACATAGGATTACCTACCAATGGAAACTGCAACCTTCGTCGCTATCTCCATATCTTGTTTACTTGTTAGCTTTATTGGTTATGCCCTATACACCGCCTTTGGGCAACCTTCTGAACAACTTCGAGATCCTTTTGAAGAGCACGAGGATTAGTTGAAAAAAAAAACGACCTTCCCGATGGGGAAGGTCACTTTTTTATTATAAGTAAGGAGGAGGATTTGAAAAATAAATTATTTTCCCCCTCTATCCGGAAGTTTGGGGGGTTCTCGGAAGAAAATCGCGAAAAAAATTATCCCTAAGGTCGACACCAAAAGGAATGTATAAACCAATGCTTCCATAGATTCGATCGTAGTTTACAATTAATAGAGATAGCTTTCGTACTAATTACAACATTTTCCATAAAAAAGTGGAATCAAAATCTCAATATCCCATTAACGGAATCTGGCACCATATTGGAAATTGTCTGTCACCGGATTCACAACCCAAGAAATGACTTGATGGCCTGGACAAGACAAGAACCCCAGAAAGATGATTATAGCCCCCGGGATGGAAAAATTTTGTCGCACCTTGGAGAACCAGCTATCCAAGAGGCATTTGGAATACCTGACCATGTTCGAGCTTCATATAAAACAAAAGGGGAAGCCAAAAGAATCTTTGAAGATCGGGCAGATCAATGTGCAACTCATATCAATAAAACATGGTTGGAAAAGCCAAGAGCTTCCGCTAAGAAAATGCCTAAGAAGTTGCGCAGGACAGATTTTAAGGAGGACTACGGTGATATCATTTTGCTTTTGAACAGAATAATGGGCAATCCTGAAGGCGCCTATTTTGAAACATGGATGTACTTTTTTATTGAGGAAATCACCTCCAGAGTCAGAATGTTTAACTGGTCAAGAATGATCAGTGATAACATCCATGAGCAATTAATCAACTTTGAAGGACTAAGTCATTCCATATGAGTTCTTACGTCATTTATCTGTTGGCCAGAGCCTATAAATATCCTGGATTGATATGCAAAGGTGTTGTTGGAAATGGAGAAAATCAATTCAAAGTGTATGAATGTTATCCTCAATTGCAGCTATCTGCTAAGTCCCATTTCAGAAGAGCGCACAATGCATTCTTGATGTTCATCACAAGGATACTACAAGGGGGAACCCATTAGAGGCTGACACATGAAGCAAAGAGCCTTATCTGTAAATATGGATCCTGGTACATCTAGTTTCCTAAATTCACTTATGTCTGAATCCTGGGATTCACTGGGAATCCGTACAAGCTTCCCGTCTACCCCACCCACAGGATGATCCTACTGGAGGTTCTTAGGCAATTGGAGACTTTTCAAAATATCCAAAGGCCGAAGCAGAAAGTAGCTGTCACTTTCCCATTCTTTATCGGGAACATGGAAGAATACTGTTCGTCTGCACAGGTAGCTGAAGGTGCTAGACTAGAAATGCAATGGTACCCGTTCACATCATATCGATCTCGAGCCAATTTTGATCCTCACCACCACATCGGAATTGTGAACGAAAGGAAATATAAACACCAAGTGGACCTGGAAGATTACTGGGCAAATGCCGCAGATGAGTTTGATGTTAGGAAAAGATTGTAGACCAGACTGCCTGTCAGCTTGATTAGAACGACAAAACTCTTCCGCATGCCAGACCAACTTGAAGATGATGGCGAATTTACACAGCTAGGTTTTGATGAAAGCCAACCTCTTCCTCTTGTGCACTGGTCAGAACCGGAAATCTCTGACTTGGACACCTTCATGAGGCATGTCACCAAGTATTCACAATGGTGGGTAGACTAGCAGATTAAATAACTACGGCGGAAGGGTATGCCTTTGACATACACTCTGATGGGCCAATCAGAATCTTACTCTTCTAACGCTGGAGCATCACAGGGAGACGAGCCAATTGAGAGCTCTAATCCTATGAAAAGGAAGGTGGCAAAGGGAAAAGAGATTGCAAACGAAGAACCTGCTAGGAAGTAGTAGAAATTGGAGCCTCTTCATTCTGTTGTCTCTGCAAATGTGAATGAAATTTTTGACATTGATGAATCTCTGGGAGATATAAGGATTCCCTCTCCTATACTTGTTCAGCCCGAAGATGATGAGCCTCCACCCACAGATGCCGAGGTTTTGGAATCAGACAATGAGGTTGACATTTTGGACAACGAGTTTGAAGAAGGGATGATTTCAGCCTTGAGAGGAATCCAAGAAATCTAGGTCATGCAGGACATCCAGGAAGAAGAAGATACCGCATAGTCAACTATTCCTGATTGGCTGAAAGAGAGATTGAAGATAAAGGAGCCTGAAAAAGTTCCAAAAGAAGAAGATGACATGGTCGATTTCTTGGCCAGATTGGAAGTAGTCAGTGCAAAAAAGCTGCCAAAACCTTCACCATTCAGAGAGATGAAGCTGGGCATCGTACGGTCCAAGTTGCTGTACTGACAGTTGACAAGTCGAGGGAAGAGATTACTCCCCAGGAGTATGCCATTACCACTGTCGATTTAGGCCCTACTACAAAAGGACAGGAGATGGAAGAGTTGGATAATAATGTTGCCACTATCAAAGCAAGGCTAGAGAAGGAGATAGTAAAGAAAAAAGAGTATAAACGAGAGGTTGAACGACTCAAGGAGTATATTCAACATCTAACTAAGCCTCTTGATCAGACTACCTCAGCAGCTCCTCCACTGATGAATACTTTTCAGGAGATTTTCGAAGAAGAGAAGAATATAGCCAAGGAGACTAAAGAATGGCTAATCAGCAACAGACAAGAGGTGGCCGTATTTGCTGAAAGACTAGCATTGGCGTATGGGAAAACTTCTTCTTTGCTCTCAAGGATTGCAACATTGGCAGAAGCATGGGATAATACTTAGGATGTTCGAGACAGAATCATTCCCTGTCTCAAAGTGCTTAAAGGAGTATCGAAGCAAGAGCTGGTCAACAGAAAGGTAATCGCATCAGGGGCAGTTTATGATTTCGGCAGTTGGTACATGACATTGATCATACGAAGTGAGATCATAGAAAAGATAAAGTCTGATACCATCCGAATTGAGGAAAGGACAAAAGAAGTTTAGGAGAAGATTCTAGCTGTAGCTGCAGATGCGCTGGAGAAGGACATTGTGCGAGCAAACAACCTGCAATTTGAAAACTTGAAGAGTAAAGTTCAAGAAATCTTCTTCACTACTGGGCTTGTCCGCAAGCAAAATTTGACTAAGGCAGCTGACTTCCTGTTCATCTTTCGCAATTTCCAGCTACAGGAATTAGAATGGGAAAACACTTTTGCTGAATGCTCGGATGATCTAGATCTGCTAGAATTCAGGGTCAATGCACTGCCACCTGTGACGATCGAGGAGGTTGACATGGTAGTTTCTAAATTCATCCAGTATACTGCAACCAAGGAGGATAAGGATGCGCCTCGTCAAGAATAGCTTGTCACTTCAATTAATTGCTTGTTATCTCATTGATTACTGATTGTGTTTTTGGAAACCCTAATTAGGGTTGTTTATTTTTAATCTCTGCCATTGATTCCGGATTAATCTTGGCTGTTCATTTTACTTCGGGGACTCTATATAAACCCACTCTTATTCTCTCATTTGCATAAGAAGAATAATAGAAGAATAGAAGGAGAGGACATAGGAAAAGATATAGAGATAGACAAATAGAGCATAGATAATAAGAGAGAGAGTTTATGAAATTGTTGCAAAAGACTATTTTTTGATAATGAAGTTCATGATGCATGAGATGCTTTGAATTCTTTCATTGTCAAATGGTTGCATGGTTACATACTTCTCTTCCTCATTGAATAAGAATTTTTTTTGAATGCATGTTAAGGGAATGATAGATTGATAGCAAAGATTAGTGAAACTTAGCTCATACTTTCTTTGAGTGGATGCTTTTCATTCAATGTGTAAAGTTAGACTAACCTTTATTGTGGATGCTTCAACGTTTACTTCGAATAATGTTGTTCTATTGATGGTATTGTTCGTGGTAAAGAAATTTTAAGCACAAATCCCAGAAGATTGCACTTGCTTTGCGTATTTGTCGTTTAGCGCGGCGAAACAAAGTATTGTTTATTTAGTTTCACTCAATCCTTGCCGTCTCTTGATTCCGTAGGAATTGCATAGGATTTCTAAAACCTTACTCTTTTTCACTTTTTTTCATTTAAGGTCAGAAAAATTCCAAAATGATACTGTATTCGTGTCTTTGCTTTTCTGAGTAACTTACCAAAAGTAAATCCCTATTGTGCCCCCAGCAAATCACATCAACCACAGAGCTTATCCACACCCAATTGAAACATTGGAATTGCCGTATGATCTTTCTTGCAGTCTTAACATGCGAGGTAGTTTTTCAAGAGGGGATAGAGCATCTTTGACACTTTATTCTAGAATGTTTGTTGTGTCATAAAGCACGCATCAACAGGACCAACTCCCCCAAAGATGACTTACTATAAATAGCACTGCTAAGAATAGTAAGTATATCCCAAACGCCAAAACTGAGCGAAACTGAAGACCATTGAAGAATACCGTGACAACCTGAAGGTAGCAACATCATAACCGGCCATTGTTATAGATAGAAGCCCCTCCGGAAACCCCAACACTGAACTCCAATGCTAGCCACTGAGTCCCTTAACCACATCAAATAGCCTACGGGAACTCTAGAATAGGCTAATTGAACACTACACTACTCAGGAGCGAGAAGGGGACATTAGATAGGGTTAAGTTAATGTTACTGTAAGGCTTTATCTCTATGGATCTCCTTCCTACTACCTTCTTGGATCCCAAACAGTATTCATAGGGTTGTTAGAAAGATACATCCATATGATTGCCAAAATGCATAAGACTGACAAATAGCATACCTCCTAGTTGACATGATTTTTCTAGTCCATGCTGATGAGTTAGTATATGTAATGTCCCCTTCTCGCTCTTGAGCAGTGGGATTGTCCATTAGCCTATTTTAGAGTTCCCGTAGGCTAGTTGGAGTTGATTAGGGGACTCAGTGGCTAGCATTGGGCTCAGTGTTGGTTTTCGGCAGGACTTTCTATTTATAGTAGTGGCCAATTTATAGTGCTTACTATTCTTAGTAAGCCATAGGGCATCTTAGTGATCTTCAGTTTTGTGCCAGTTGGTGTTTTGGTGAGTACTTACTATTTTTAGCAGTTGCTATTTATAGTAAGTCTATTTCGGGAAATTGTCTCAGGCCTATATTGTTTTAGCAGTGTCATTCCTAAGGTGGCATTGGAGAGACTAAGGTTGGATTATTTAATATTTGCTTTTTATCAGTCACTTAAGTTGTTTTAATAAAATAACTTTATAACTTAAGTGAGGGGGTAGGTGGTCATCGTAAAAAGCACCTTGGAGCCTAATGTTATAACTTAATGTTGTTTTAGAAGGCAACAAAAATGAAATAGTTTCCTTATGAGCAGTTGAACGCCCAAGGGAGGTATAAGGTATTAAATCTTAATAAAAATTAAAAAGCTCATAAGGAGGGCATTGGAAATTGGAGGGAAAAGTATTCAAACCTAAAGTTGCCCTAATTTCCCTCTCGCCTTCTATAAAGTTGCTTTTTGGCTCTCATTTGCTCATCTTCTATTTGGCAACTTAACAAAATGTTGCTGGGATGACTCTAGAGTACTCGGGCCATGTGTTGAGGACGAAAACCCTCGCCGTATTGAGCTGGTTTAGGTGGTGAAAGATCCACCCTAGTTGGATTTGAGTGGTTCCATCCAGGGATCACACAGTTCTTCAACAAAGTTCTGATTTTCTTAGTTTTGGGTGATGAAAGATGAAGATTTTTATGGTATTTTGATTTGGGTTTGTTGGTGCGAGCTTGGTTTGGAGTTTGGTTCTTTTTGGTGGTGTTTGTTAGGCATTTTGGTTTGATTTCTGAGGTGTGATATGCTATATCATAGGTTCTGGAAACTCTGATTTTTACAATAGCTGAAGGACATATCTATTCGTAGCTTCAATAGTGATTGGAACATCATTCTGGGCAAAAGTGCATTGGATTCCTCTCTCCAGGGTGCCATCTTTCAAGCCATCAGACGGGGTATTTGGTGAGGTTCTGACTTTTAGAACCAAATCGCCCTCTATAGGGGCCGCACCATTCCAGGCATTCAAGAATGGGGTTTGCTGTTGTATAAATCTCATAATCAGTCCGTTTCCAGTGTTGGTGTTTCTGTTTGAAGGCGTTGGAAACTAGAGACTTTGGTGCGAATACCTTGGTAGAGTTTGGGGAGCTCTTATATATTGTTTGTTGCTGTTATAAGACTTTAACCAGGTCTGCAACTTCATATATCAGGTCTGAAAATGCAATGTAATATTCTGAATTCAATTTGAAACAATTGCTCCTTATTCATGTTGTTATCTGTTATGAATGATAATGTCATCTTTTAGTTTCCCTCTTTATTTGCAATGTTCTATATGTTGTTATACATCTTGAAACGCATTGAAAAATTACACAAAACACATCAGCATTCACACAATCAGCAAGCAGCGAGTTTCAAAAAACTCATGGCTGTATGTTACAGTATACTCTTTTGGAAATAACACACATCATGTTTAGATATCTCTGCATCCAAACAAATGTGTAACATGCACCCTCAAACTGCCCTTGTTTTTTTGTTTGTTTTTTGATCTGTTTGAAATGTATTCTGCAATAGTTTGCGATGGTTTCGGATGATAAATAAAGTGCAGAAAATTAAAGTAACTTGCAGGAATGAATAACAACTCAGAAATTCTGATTTTCGGAATTACAATGCATATAAAATTCTAGATTTGAATTACAATCAGAATATCTAGTTTTTCTCAATTACAACAACCTAGATCATAAAGTGTCACTACATATCTAAATCCAACATACCCATAAAGAGTTGTGTTGGCGTTTAAATTAGCACCTTTGGAGTGCTTATTGTAAACGTCAGCTATTGCAAGTGTTATAATACTGCTCCTTCGGATTATAGAGAGGAAGATCAATCTTTGCTGTTGTAATGTGTAAGAAAGGGTAGAGTAGACCTAACTTCCTATCTTTTTGTACTCAGTGGTAGGACATGTTGATGTTACATGCAGCGTCTGGAATAATCTTCCAACGATCTTCATATGGATAATAAATTAAATGATAGCCACATGCTATTTAATTTATGAAGTCTCAAGAGGTGCGATTTCTTATAGAGTCACTTCTATTTGTTAAGCAATAAATATTAAATGAACAGACACGTCTTTTGTGTTAAGGCCGACCTCCTTCTCTTGGCGCGACTTACCTTTGATTGGATGCGTCTCTTTGAAAGAGATATATTATTATTGTTAGCCGACTTGCTTTAAATAAGGTGGCGTCCCTTCAAAATGTATATATATGAGTTCGCCTTCTCAGTATGATCATAAAAAGTTTTTAAGTCAAGTTCGATTATATTCAGTCTAATTGCGAGCTCTTCACAAGGCAGTTCTATATTGTTTAGAAGTCTGAGTTCTTCTTCAGCGAATTGTATTCTCTTATTGCTGTGTTGCATCATTTATTGGTGCTTGTATTTGGGCCTGAATCTTGGCCTCTTGTAAGAAGATCATTCTTGTGACAATTCAATATATAAGTGATATATTGTTGCTGGGTTTTTCTCCCTCAAGAGGAGGGTTTTCCCAAGGTATCTGCGGTGTTATTGTGTCTGATTTGAATTAATTTCTGTGCATACAATCTGATCATTAAAATTTACATGGTATCAGAGCGGGTTTGAGAGGACCGTGATCAGATTTATCCCTAATCAGCAATACCCTATTCGTTCATTTGTCTAAATTAGTCAAGATGGTGAACGGTTTGAAGATTGAGGATAGACTCGAGGGAGCATCTAACTTCACATCTTGGAGATTTAGGATCATGCTTACCGTGTGTGAAAATGACTTGGGTGAGTTTGTGGAGTCCAGCGTTCTTGAACCTGAGGAGGAAGAAGAGAAGTTACAATGGGTGAAGAAAGATATTAAAGCAATGAAGATATTGGTTGATTCCGTCAAGGATCATATTGTTCCTATCGTCTCTAAGTTGAAGACAGTGAGAGATATGTTCAAAACATTGGAAGAGATGTACGAAATAATACCAGCCGAGCACTTGCACTGAAGCAACAACTACCATCATGTGAAGATGGCGAAAGGTGAATCAGTGATTGCATACTTTATGAGGATTGCAGATTTGAGAGATCAGCTCTTGACAATAGGGCATATGGTTGATGACAAAGACTGACTATGCTCGCTCTCAATGGTCTACCTTTGTCTTGGGAATCTTACATTCAGGGAATCAGTGCAAGATCAAAATTGCCTAAGTTTGATCGCCTAAGATCAGATTGCATTCAAGAGGAATCAAGGTTGTTGGCAAGAGGCGTTGGTCAAAGTTCAAAGAATGAAGACATTCATGTTCTTGTCTCCCATGCTTCAAAGAAGAAAGGAAAAGATGGAAGGAAAGGATTCTTCAAGAGGAATCGAAACAAGGGTAATGATGATGCACCTCCCTTCAAGAAGAAGAGAGACATGTCCAAGATTCAATGCTTTAGGTGTGATAAGTTTGGGCACTTCGCTAAGCATTGTCCAACTAGACCTAAGCAACAAGTCACCGTTGCGGATGTTGATGATGCTTCTCTGCAAAAGGAATCAAGTGAATATTTGTTCTACTCGACATTGTCAAGCAGTGTACCTATTGACACCAACACTTGGCTGATTGACAATGGTGCTTCACGACACATCACTGGTTTTAAGGAGCACTTATCAAGTTTGGTGGAGGAGTCTTCCGAGCAAGTCATCGTTGGAGATGATGCTAGCTACTTCGTGAAAGGAATTGGGACCTCTACACTTCATTTGGATTCCGACATCACACTTCAGTTGAGTAATGTTCTTTATGTTCCTGGAATCAAGCGCAATCTTATTTCTATTTCAACATTGGAAGATAAAGGATATCAAGTTGCCTTCTCCAAAGGCAAAGTTCTAGTGTGGATGGAGAACTCTAGCTTCAAGGATGCTTGAGTAATTGGAGTTAGACATGAAAGTCTTTACAGGGTCTGCACTCGTCCTCTACAAGCTTTGGTTCATGATTCTTCAAGTCTATGTGATCTTTGGCATCGGAGATTGGCTCACCTACACTTCCGAGCCTTACTTATCATGGAGAAGATGGTGTCAGACCTTCCTAAGTTCAACCAGGAGCACGAAGGTACTTGCAAGGGTTGCGCTTTGGGTAAGAATATAAAAGCTCCTTTTCATAGTAGAGAAAATAGATCTAAGTGTATTTTAGACCTTATTCATTTTGATTTATGTGGTCCTATGTCTGTTCCGTCTTCGAGTGGATTCTTGTATTATGTTCTTTTTATTGATGACCACTCTAGGAAGACTTGGATTTATTTTTTGAAAACTAAAGAGTCTGAGGAAGTGTTAGATAGGTTTAAGGAATTTAAAGCCTTGGTAGAAAATCTTTCTGGTAAAAGAATTAAGGTCCTCAGATCTGATAATGGTGGAGAATACACCTCTGGCAGTTTTTGGAATTTTTGTATTGATGCAAGGATTAAGAGGGAGTTCTGTGTCCCCTATGATCCTCAAAAGAATGGTGTTGCGGAAAGAAAGAACAAGACGATCGTGGAAGCAGCGAAGGTCATGATCCATGATCAAGATTTGCAAACCTTCTTATGGGTAGAAGCTTCCAGGACGGCTGTATATGTTTAGAACAAAAGTCCTCATAAGATCTTGGAGAATATGACTCCGGAAGAAGCCTTTACGGGGAAGAACCCTGAAGTCAGTCACTTGAGGATCTTTGGATGTCTTGTCTATGTTCATGTTCCAAAGGAAAAGAGAACTATGTTGGAGCCTTCTGGCAAAGAAGGGAATATTTGTGGGCTACAGTGAGACATCAAAAGCCTACAGAATATACATTCTAGGACAGAAGTTGATCGAGATCAGTAGGGATGTCACATTCGAGGAAGATGTTGCATTCAGGAGATCAAGGGGGATTCATATGGAGATCGATAATGAAGAGTCTCCTTAGGATGACCATACCCCTGAGATTCAGAGGGAGATTTCAGAACCAAAAGAAGATATTGATCCTGTTGAACCCTTGGAACCTACTGATGGGCCTACTGACATTGTTATTGGGAGAAAGAGACCTCTATGGGCCAAGTGTACTATGCAAGAGGCTGAAAGTTTTGCAGCTCCTAGAGGCACATTCAGAGAAAGTAAAAGGCCACATAAGTTTTCCAGCTATGTTGCCTTAATAAGTCAGATTATAGAATCCGAGCCTACCGTGTTGAGGAAGCATCTAGTGATCAGGTTTGGAGAGATGCTATGGCAGAGGAATATCAATCAATTCTTAAGAATGATGTTTGGGACATTGTTCCTAGACCCGAGGGCAAGTCTAGCGGTATCTTCTAAATGGCTATTCAAGATTAAGCATGCTGCAGATGGAAGCATTGAAAAGTACAAAGCAAGATTTGCAGCTCACGGGTTTTCTCAGAAAGAGGGAGTTGATTATGAAGAAACATTTGTTCCTGTTGCTTGCTATACTTCCGTCAGAACCATCATTGCTATTGCTGCATCTAGAGGATGGAAGATTCACCAGATGGACGTGAAGACAACCTTTCTCAATGGAGTGATTGAAGAAGAAGTTTATATAGAGCAACCTGATGGATTTGAGGTTCATGGGAAGGAGTCACATGTTTGCAAGCTGAAGAAGGCCTTGTATGGTCTTAAGCAGGCTCCTCGTGCATGGTATGAAAGGATTGATCGTTACTTGTCAAGTTTGGGCTTCTTGAAGAATGATGCTGATTCAAATCTCTACTTCAAGGTAATCAATGGTGATGCATTAATATTGGTCTTATATGTTGATGATTTGATTCTCATTGGAGAAGATCACCTAATTCTCGAATGCAAGGAGGAGTTGACTTTGGGATTTGAGATGAAGGACCTTGGGCTCATGCATTACTTCCTTGGATTAGAAGTCTGGCAGAAGCCAGATGAGATGATTCTAAGTCAAGGGAAGTACACCATTGATATACTTAAGAGATTTGGTATGATGGATTGCAAATCTATGTCTACACCTATGGAGACCAACCTACATAAATTGAAGGAGAAATTGTGTGATTGGTTGGTGGATCCTACATTATGCAGGCAGTTGATTGGGTCCTTGATGTATCTAGTTAACACTAGACCGATATTTGCTATGCAGTGAGTGCACTTAGCGGTTTATGTGTGATCTGAGACAGATACATCTTGTTGCAATAAACATATCTTGAGATACTTGCGAGGCACAGTTGGATATGGGTTGAGGTATTCTTCAGATGCAGACTTGGAGTTACATGGTTATACTGATTATGATTGGGCAGGTTGTGTCACAGATCGGAAGAACACCTCTGGTTGTTGCTTCAGTTTGGGTTCAGCTATGATATCCTGGTGCAGCAGGAAGCAGTCATCTGTAGCATTGAGTACAACAGAGGCAGAGTGTATTGCAGCTTGTATGGCAGCTCGAGAAGCGGTGTGGCTTCGTAAGCTCCTTGCAGGATTGTTTGGACAATCAATGGAGCCTACTATCATTCATTGTGATAATCAGAGTTGCGTGAAGCCTTCTGTCAATCCAGTGTTCCATGACAGAACCAAGCATGTTGAGATCAAGTACCACTATATCAAAGATATGGTACTGCGCAAGGCTATACAGTTGAGGCATATCAACACTGATGAGCAGACGATAGACATTCTCACCAAGCCTCTCTCTAGGATAAAGTTTTTGTACTTTCGAGATAAGCTTGGTATGGTGGAGAATCCAACCTTGACTGAGAAAGAGTCTCATTATCAGGGAGCCTGTTTAATGAGTTCTCTGTGAGAGAAGTTCGAGGTGAAATCCCTTGTTAATGCATTTTCCTCTGAGACAGAGGAAGTTGAGGTGCAAGCCCTTGTTAATGCATTTCTCTTTGAGATTTGAGCTGAAAGCCCTTGTTTCCACCCTCTGAGCTGAGTCATGGTAGATGTCATGTGTGTGACTCCATGACATATTTTGTACTTGTGTTTCACCCTCTGAGAGAGTCATGGTGAAAGTCATGTTGAGGTGACAACATCACGCAAGTGATGAACACTTGTACTTACCATAGTATGGTTGTAGCCATTATGGTTGATATTGTGTTGAGGCGGTATCTAATATCACGATGAGGTGATATTCTTCTGTTCACTTATGGTTGTAGCCATAGTGATAGACAGCACGTTGAGGTGATATGTCTTGTGTAGCTGGAAGTTTACTCCCTAGCTGAGAGGGAGTGTTGATGTTACATGCAGCGTCTGGAATAATCTTCCAGCGATCTTCATATGGATAATAAATTAAATGATAGCCACATGCTATTTAATTTATGATGTCTCAAGAGGCGCGATTTCTTATAGAGTCACTTCTATTTGTTAGGCAATAAATATTAAATGAACAGACACGTCTTTTGTGTTAAGGCCGACCTCCTCTTGGCGCAACTTACCTTTGATTGGATGCGTCTCTTTGAAAGAGATATATTATTATTGTTAGCCGACTTGCATGAAATAAGGCGACGTCCCTTCAAAATGTATATATATGAGTTCGCCTTCTCATTATGATCATAAAAAGTTTTTAAGTCAAGTTCGATTATATTCATAGTCTAAGTGTGAGCTCTTCACAAGGTAGTTCTATATTGTTTAGAAGTCTGAGTTCTTCTTCAGCGAATTGTATTCTCTTATTGCTGTGTTGCATCATTTATTGGTGCTTGTATTTGGGCCTGAATCTTAGCCTCTTGTAAGAAGATCATTCTTGTGACAATTCAATATATAAGTGATATATTGTTGTTGGGTTTTTCTCCCTCAAGAGGAGGGTTTTCCCAGGGTATCTGCAGTGTTATTGTGTTTGATTTGAATTAATTTCTGTGCATACAATCTGATCATTAAAATTTACAGGACACAAGGGTGCACAAACACAATGCGCCGTAGCTAAGCTTTTCTCTGGTTTCTCCAGATCTTAACTATGACTAAACTAGCTTTTAATCTATCCTATCTCCCCAAGATAAACAGAGCATGAGGGAAAAGGAGTGGGAATGGATTGGTTGGATCACTTGAATCCGCCGTCTCCTTAGAATATGGCTGAGGCTCTGAACTCTCAGATATACGCTAGGATAAGGTTTTATACAAGCAAACACTCTTTATGGTAAGTTGGATCGTTGACTTGCCAAGGAGGAGGAACTCCTATCCGAGGTATAGGCTAGGATACAGCTTACTAGAAACATCAAATTATGATGTTTTGGCCAACAAACTTGCTAAGGAGGAGGAACCCCTGTTTGAAGCATAGGTTCAAAGTCAATCTATTAAACAACATCACATGATAACTTTTGATAACAAATGTCCAAGGAGGAGGAATCCCTATCCGAGGAGGGAAATGGGACAACAAGCTATTCAACACAAATCATTGAAAGGACTCAAATCTTTGGATCAAAATGCAAGCGCCTTCTGATTTTCTTCTGTAAATCTCTTCAACGAGTTACAAAGATTGGGACGTGCAAAGGCACGAAATCATGCACAATTGCTCATCAAACCAATTAACTATCATCCAAGAGTGAACAAATAATCACTTTCAAACTTGTGGCAACAATGGCACAACAATTTTGCATAGTAAGTAAAGGTTCACAAATAATGAGCCCAAGGCTCTTATTTATAGAACTCAAAGGAGTAGGCAACCCTAAAATCTCCTTGAGTTAACAATCAGTTCTTGCCAATCAACAAGATTTATTCCTATGTCTAAAAGTAGGTGAGCAAGTAGTTAACTGGAAAACAGCTTTACTTAATTGAAACTAAACAAAGATTCAATTGGAAAACTACTTCAGTTGACTGAAACTAAACTAAAGGTGAATTTTAATTACAAAATGTGTCTCCAAAATAGACATCCACATTTAGTGGAGATCTGAGATCCACAAATTGAGGAAGTCAATATAGACATCCACAATTTATGGGATCTGACATGCATGATCTGTGGGACTTAGAGTTAACTTGGAAAGGGGCATCAAGTTAACTCCAGTCGTCATTAATGCTATTCTGGAGGGTAGGACGTCATTTGTGGGTGCTTTACACCTCTTCTTCACTAGTCAACAGTTCTTCTATCCAGTCATTGACTTCTTTTGCCTCTTGCAACCTGCTTTTGATATTCGATGTTCTCTGCAGCTGCGTCATCCAACCTTGTTGACATGGAATGTGGAAGGTAGTGTGGTAGTAATCGGTGGCAGCTCTGTGTTTAGAATGACTACCTTTTGTATTTGGCTATCCATTGAACTGTGATGTCATTTACGCCTTCCAAGGCGTCCATCTTGACTACGGGCTTCACTTGATGCATGTTCGTGTCGAGTGTTTTCAGAAAGTCATGAAGTAGGACCATTTTGTTATTGATTTCAACTTGAGAGAACTATATTATGAAAAAATTGACTATTGACTGTAAACATGGATATGTTCTGACAACTTTTTCTGCAACTGCTAAAAATAGCCTGCCGAGGGGTAATTTTTATGAAAAAGTCTAAGACATGGGTTTTCCTTAGAATAATTTTCTAAATGGACCCAGAATGTCAGAAATCCCAAAAAATCACTTTTCCTTGTACATGCAAGAGCCCTTCGTGGCAGAGGTTTCAGAGGCAGTAGAGGCTTATTTTTCCTATAAAAATCTAACACATGGGTATTGTTGGCGCTTCAAAGTTGAACAAACCCAGTTTGTTTGATTTTCAAAATTGTGACTTTTTCCGGAAACCCTAAAAAATAGGGGCAGTAGGGCAACTTTTTTTTTGGTAAAATCTAGCATGCGGCTTTTGTTGAATATGCTATGTTGATCATACCCAGTTGGTCAGATTTGTGATTATCTGTTATTTTCTGCGACATGTAAGAAGTTTAAGACAAAAGAGAGGAAGAAGACAAGAAGAAGATTGGAAGTTATTTTCTGCCTTTTTGTAAAAATGTGCCTTTGGATGCAACCTTTGATAAATTGTCTTGTGCTGCCGATCTTCAAAAATAATGAAGAACGGTCAAAACCCTCTGTCAGATCTTGAAAAGACATCTTGGAGAGCAAATGGCTGTTCTTGAGCTCCAACCTGCAAAGACAAACAATGAATAATGATGTCCAAGCTTGATACATAGTGATTGATGCTTGAATGCATCAAGTATGGGCACCAACTTATGATTGAAGATTGATTTGGCTTGATCTGGAGTTCTAAAAGCTGATTTCCACTGATTGTGGGTCGTTTTAGCCAAGTTTGCCTCCAAAATCTCTAACTCAAGTCAACAAACTTCTCTTTGACTTTTTAGGCGTCCTTCTTGAGTTTGAACATTTTTTAATCATTTTTCCATGCTGGAGTGTCTCTGTTTGATCCTTGCTCCCGATCGTTCAGTTGATCTTAACTTGACGTTGATGGATTCACTGCTGAGATGGAACAATGCTGAAGAGATGTGCCTGGGAGTTGTTAAGCCAAAAAACTGAGTTTGAGGCTCCAGAAGATTGGGCGCCTTTCTCCAACAAGGGCGCTTTTGCTCTTGCCTTAGCCAATTTTGCATGTTTGTTCTTCAATTTCTCCATTTCGACCCTTCGTGCTTTCGTTTGATATCTCCGTTGACTAACGAATCAGACACTCTCACTTGACGATTCATTAGGTGATCAGCTCAGTCCTGCAAAGGATGACTGGTGTCTCAGCATTTGGAAGTTAGTTTTAGGTCTCAAGAAGCAAGGGCGCCTTTCTCCAGTAGGGGCGCTTTTGCTCTTTTTACCAGTTATTTCATGTCGAAAACTGCCTTAGTTTGATCTCCGTCATCAAATGATTGCCTTGTCGGATTCCTTTACTGACGGTTTCATTTTTGAGGTTGATCCAAACGGAGAAGATCATCTTGGGGGTCACTTAGCAATTTGATTGCATCTAAGTGCCCAAACGAAAGGGCGCCTTTCTTTAGCAAGGGCACCTTTTTCAAGCTAGGCAACCATTTTGGATGTCTCTTAATAACAGCCTCTTTGCACTCCGTCAATGTTTGTCGGTGATCACTGAATTTGATGATCTTGTTGAATGTTTCGTTGTCGAGCCAATAGGAAAACGTAGTGGATGACTGCCTCAGACAAATCAAGTGATTGTTTTTGGCCCTTGAGATCCAAGGGTGCCTTTCTCCAATAAAGGCGCTTTTAGCACATTTTGAATTGACTTCTCCTTGGTAGCATTTCTAGAGTTAGCCAAATTTTGGCCTTTTTCAGTGTCCAGAATCTCCTTCGTCAAACAACATCTTTTTATCTTTTTCCGCCATGATCGCGTCGTTGAAGCTTTCGAAGCTTAGCTTTCAGCACCTGGTACTGGCCAATCTGCCATTAACGGCTGCGGAGCTCCTAACTTTGTTCCTGAAAAACAGAAATAGACCCACCAGAGTAAAACATGTCTTTTGATGATTCTGACTTGACCAGTGTGATCGTGAAGTCAATTAATCCTATCAAAATCATTTTCAATTGTTTTCGGGAAGGTCCTATTTTCAGGAGTTTTCCTAAAAATAGGGGTACAAAACCCTAATTTTTGATTTTTCAGAATTTTGCACATATGTTCCTTGACAGAAACCCACAAAAACCCTATGTTTGGTTTGACCTAAAATAGACTTTTAACGACATCTTTACATGATTTAGCTCAATTTAAGTAGAATGCCAAAAAATTATTTTGGGTACAAGAAGTTGGCAACTTTGACAAAAGGTTGTAGTTGCAATTAGCTAGCTGGGACCTCCAAATATGGTTGGCAACCACTTCCAAACCTGTTGTCACGCCTCCTACTGATATTGCTAAGTGTTTCCCAACTGATGGTGCCCCAAATTGATCAATATGCAGCCTACAAAACCCTGTGTTAGGTTTCTTATCCCACATGCCTCCCTATGCAGTTGTACGACCCAATTGGAAGTGTACGACCAACAAGGGAAGGGAATATCTGAGGAGAAAGTAATAATCTTCAATCTACTTTTCATCATATATAATTTGCTCACTGAAACCAGACCTGTAACTACTGAAAATCTTCAATAATATGGCTCAGCTGTGATTCTTGTGTGAAACCACCAAGAAATCCTTCAGATTGGATCTTTCACCAACGTAGAGGATGTCACCTGCAAGGGATTTCGTCCTCACAAACTGTAATGTCCCCTTTTTCGTGAGCAATGGAGTTTAGAGGAATTAGCCTATTTTTGATCCTCGTAGGCTAATGGGGCTTGATTAGAGGGTCGTTTGGCAGATACCCAGTTGATTGGTTGGCTTATTTCTTGGTCATATGAAGGTTTTCCTATTATCACCATGGATGTTTCTAAGTTTGGAAACCTTATTTTATAATATTATATTGCACTTTAGGAGTTGGGTTATATTTTATATTATTGTAAAGTGCTATATTAAAATATTAAAATAATAAAATAATAAAATAATATTCCTTCTAGAAGGTGACTTGGGAAAGTTCTAGAAGGAGGCCGACCTCTTGAGGAAAAAGTATAAATAAACATTATGGGCTTCATTCTTATCATCCAAATTTGTTGTTGTTGATGTTGATGTTTGATGGTTGTGGAGCCTAGGGTTTCTGCAGTTGTCTTTGGCCATTGAGAATGGAAACTCTCAATTGTTAAGCAATTTTGAGGGTGTGAAATATCATTTGAATTATTGCAGCTGGGAGAAAGTTACTTCAGACTTTCATTTGTGCTTCATTGGTTAAAACTTTGTGGCCTTTGGCCAAGTTTTGTATGATATCGATTGGTGTTTTCTTTGGAGACATTTTGGAGTTCATAGTCTTCAACGAATTTGCATTGAGGAGGTCGATTTGCATTCATTCAGTCATTTCCAGGTTTAATCAGATTTTGTATTGCTTTGAGTTTGGCACTTCAAACAGTAAGTTGCATTGTAATCTTCATGTTAAATATAGTTGCATCTTGCATTGTTAGTAGCTACAGCTGTAAGAGCTCATTACCATCGACGTTGTGGAAAGGGATATTTGCTTACAAAAGAAAATTGTAAATCAGACTGTAGTAGTTTCATATCAAATCTGATAAATCATTGTGTTTTGAATATAATGCCAAGAGTCTTGGCATTCTCATGTTGATTTGTATTGGGAGATTGCATTTCAAATAAGATACCAGCATTTGGGAAACCATACATGATTGTCTTATGCATTTTAGTCTCAGTTGTAACAGCTTAATAGAATGCTTGTCAAGTGTTTGACAAAATGCCAATAGGCTGTAGGTGCATGTTTCTAGAGGAAGAAAACATATCAGTGCATTCTAAATGATCATAATTAGTCATTGATGCATTTAGACGTTAGTTCAAGCATTGCAGCATTGAAATTACAAGCATTTGGAATACTTGAAAGTCATTTTAGGCATTTATATCAAACTGATAACTCTGATCAGCAAGCTGGAAGATTGTATGTGAATTGTTTGACGAAATTCTTTGAGCCTTCAATCAGCATTTTAAGGTCAGATTAGGCAAGGGTCATTACACAAACCCATCTAAAGAAATGTCTTCTCTAGCTTGAAGAAAAACCAAATATCCAACAACATAAACCAAGTGAGAGCCCACACCTTTTATAGCTTTTTCGTTGCTTTTTTTGGAAAAGTGCTTTTTTGCTTTTCTGTCGCTTTTTCGAAAAAGCGTTATTTGCTTTTCCATTGCTTTTTAAAAAAAAACATTTTTTTTAAATAACTTTAATTCCCACTTAAGTTGCACAGATATTTACTTGTTTTTAAAAAAATATTTTCCCTTATGACTCCCTTGCCCCCTTTTTATAGAGCAACTTTATAAAATAAATAAGTTAAATATTTAATTTAACTTTAATATTTTTATGTTATTTAAAATAAATGTGCCAAACCATTTAAACATTAAAATATTGATATCAACTGCTCCCACTGACACTCCTAAAAATAGCAAAATAGACAACTGGCTCCGTCGGTGCTCGAGACTGACTTACTAAAAATATTATGGGAGAAATCACCAAAAACACTCCAGAAAAAAGGTGTTACACAACTCTCAACCACACCATGTTGGATAAATTGTCACCAAAGTTTCCTATCCATAACCCCATTAGCCTGCATAAACTACTGAATATTTTAGGAAGGGGACATTACAAAATGGTTGGAAATAGAAAATTCTGCTGTATAATGGTTTCGTAAGTTTTTTTTGCAAATTATGCCCATTATTTTCATCAGCATGGTTGAAAGCAGACCCAATTTGTGCAGAATCTTGAGGTTAGTCACTTGCCATGGTTTCAATGAGTTATATTTTTTTGGAATTTGTAGGTGGCCAGATGATTTTTTGACCTTTTTTTATTTAAAATTTTACACATTATTGCTCACTTCAGATCTCGTTGATTATGAATAGAGTGAAGCAACAACTATAGAAAGATTGGTTTTGGTTCAAGTCATTTAAAAAAAATTTATGGTGTGGTAGGGTTTTGTAAATTTTTCATGCAAACTCTGCTCATTTTTTCTCATCTGCATCATTGACAACACGACACAATTTGTGTAGTCTTGAGGTAAGTCGTTTGCCATGGTTTCAGTGAGTTATTTTTTGGAATATGTGAATCGGATTTCGTTTACTATGAATAGATTGAAGCAATAGCTGTGGGGAGCTTGATTTTGGTCAACTTCATTTAAAACAAATCTATTGTGGTCGGGTTTCAAAACTTTTTCCTGCTAACTCTACCCAAATCATATCTTGTGCATCAGATTTTATGTATGTAGGAGTATATGCATATACGTTAGCGACATCAATCGACTTATTCTCTCAATCCTCATCATCAATTGTTGCAGGAAGTAGAATTGTTATTGTCATAGGCTTAATGGATTTTTAAATTTGTGCTACTCGAAAAATTCCTATTTTTGGAATTGTAATTATTTCACTTGATTCTAGCCATAGGTTCAATGGGATTTTGAATCGCCGTCATCTTAATTGTTTCGAGCCATAAGCTTAATGGTTTTTTGAACTGGACATGGAATTCTTGGTCTTGGAATTTAGGTCATATCAATTGGTACCAGCCATATGGTTTCATTGCATTAGGGTCATTTCGTTTGGTGCTGGCCATTGCCCTATTTTGTATATGTGCACCGATGAGAAAAGCAATCCTTAAATACCATCCTCTAAAATCGTTAGAGCTCACTTCAAATTTATATGTACAATCTTAATGGTTTTTTGAACCGGGCATGGGATTCTTGGTCTTGGAATTCAGATTATATCAATTGGTACCAGCCATACGGTTTCAATGTATTAGGGTCATTTCATTTGGTGCTGGCCATCACCCTATTCTGTATATGTGCATCGATGAAAAAAGCAATCCTTAAATACCATTCTCTATAATCGTTAGAGCACACTTCAAATTTATATGTACCATCTTGAGGTAAGTCGTTTGCCATTGTTTCATAAATTAGATTTCGTTTACTGAAGTATGGTTTATAATTTTATTCAGTTTTGGATAGAATTTCTTACAAAGTTTTATTCTTAAATATCCATTTCATTCATATGTCTAGATTTGTGTGTGTGAATAATGTGTATGCACATTGGGACTTTTAATTAGAGTATGCATAGCATCTTTTATAGAATTCTTGTTAGTCTGGTTTCTGAAGATTGATATATATAAACACATCATGTACATTTCTACATGTACAATCTGTATACACATAAGATTTTGTGTATATACTTGTAGTTTGCTTCAGGGCATGATATGATTATCTTCAAGTATGATTCTGAATACAGATTTCCTTGATATTTCACAAAAGAGACACTTGTTCAAATGCGGAGGGGGTAATACACCTTGTTGAACAATATGTAATATAAGTGGAAAATTTGCTCTTGTGGATCTCACTTGGCCAGGGAGAGAACACATAGTTTAGCAGGCTTGATAGGACATCGTGTCTTACTTTTTGAATGCCCATTTGATTTAAAATTTAAATCTGCATCTGCATGCATGCGTGCACACATTGGGTCTTATGGTTAGTTTAGAATTGTTTATTTGGTAGAAATCATTGTAAGTTTGGTTTCTAAATACACATTTCATTGATAGACATATAGCATGGGCTTATATGAACATATACATGTATATAGTCTCATTGATACAACAACCCCCTCTCTCTCTTGCTCTTCCCCCCTCTATTTCTCCCTCTTTCTATCCCCATCTCGTTAGTCGGATATTTTACTTTGTTGTCGGCCGTAGTCGGCCTTGGTCGTAGTCGGCCAATTGTCAATAAAACAATAGTTAGTGAAAATAAAACATGTCATGTACTTTCGGGAAAGCATGTTCAGATTAATGTTATGTTAATGTTGTTATGAAGCGTCGTGTCGGTTGGTTATCTAACCACCGCCGAGCGTTATATGTAGTCCATTGGTATAGGCCTGAGATAGTTTTTGTCGCCGATGTTTATTGTCAATCTATGCTGATACTTTTGTACATGATATCTCTGAGAATGAATAAAGTTTCTGGTGTTCAAATATGATATCTTTTAGTTTACTGTTTTATCCTATGTTCTGTATATTACCAGTTTGCCAGTAGTACGTAGATTTGAATTATATTCCGTAGGCAAACATTTGGCGCCGTTGCCTGAACGGACTAGGGCATCATCTACCATGGCAGCGTAATGGGTCAACCAGCGGAAGAACCTATAAATGCTAATGAGGAACGGGAAGACTCATTGACAGAAGATCTGGTTAATTTGTGGAAAATCTCCCTACGTGACCACGTACGTAGGGAATCCCACATTCGGGAGATCCCTGAGGAAGTCATCTGGGATCGGTTGGAAGTGAACGACGAGGTGAACCACCTCCTGAACCGCATGCCCTGGTTGCTGGCCCACCATTTCATTATTCTGCAAGACTTGCGAGAGGAAGAAGCCCGTGAGCGCCGAAGGCAGCAAATCGTGCAACGTTGTGAAGACCAAAACAAACGGGAAGAGGAAGAACGGGATACTAGTCGGCGCCGCACTTCCGGCAACCAGCAATGATTGCTTGAACAACTAAATGCCCGTACGGCCGAACAAAGACAAGAATAGAGTACCTGACGGGCACGGGACTTCAGAAGAGCAAGTTCGGCGATCACTCAGGCTGCAAGAGCAAGAAAATCGGCGAAGACGACTAAGGCAAGTCGGTAAGGAACTAGATGAGGACTTAATTGAAATCAATCAGAGCATAAAAAGAACATATGAAAATTTGAAACAAATAGACACCTCCATTGAACGAACGCACCACAGTTTGTTAGACGAAAGGGACGAAGACCCCTTCACCACTCCACACGCAGGAAAATATAACCTTTATGCAAATGAAGATGATTTGAATAGCAGCATCAGACGATTTCGAGAGTTGTCCCTCTCGGACGACGACAACGAGTTAAGAAGGGGAAGGCCAGAGCTTAAGACCCCAGGGCAGAGAGAGCATCGGCGGGATCCTGAGGAGACCCACGGTGTTGAGGACGCTGACGGAGGACGTGGAAGTGACTCGTACGTGGCCAAGAGTGTTGGTGACGCACAGGGACGTAGCGAGGGATCCACTAGTCTAATCGGGTCCAAAACACAAGGAGGTCAACAAGGAGGTCAACCGGTAAAGATGGCTCATCCGGATCGGCAAAAGTTGCCGAAATTCATGGGGAAACTGGCTCGAGGATCCCCGTGACGGCATTGGTAAAGACATGTGACTATCTAGATAGCCAAATGGGCGTGATGACCAAATATCGGGCGTATTTCCAAAGAATAATCGCATGTTGCCATTGATTGGTACTCGGAATTGGACCAAGCGCAGAGAGCCACATGGAGGGTCCTGAAGCAAAATTTTGAAGCAGAGGTCAAACTTCTGCGGGACGATAGTGAGATCGTCACAGAAATATATCATACCAAACAAGGCGTTACCCAGAACGCACTAACCGCCAAACGAGTCGGCACCGATGAAACGAACAAGTGACGGTTTAAAGAAAAGATGGTTCATTGAAGGACTGATTCCCTCACTTCGGCGAAAAATGAAAGTAGTACCGCCATCCTCGTACACCGAAGCATACAATCGGGCGATGGATATTGAAAGTGAGAATAGGACTTCCTCGAAGGGGAAGAAGAGGGATGACGACGAGAGTGCCGAGGAAAGTGACGATGAATCGGCAACCGTACAAGCCCTTCGGCGGGATATGATGCGAATAATGAAAGAACTGAAGGCCGACAAGGACGGATCCAAAGAGGCCAATGAATTATGGTGTACGGACTGTAAAACGGAAGGTCACACAAAGGCAAATTGCCCAAAAAAGTTATTCTGTGACATCTGCCAGGTTATGGGACACTCCGTCAAGGAGTGCCCATACAACTTAAAAACCAAAAGTTCACAAGTATTCTTCACTCAAGGCGAACAGTCAACCCCTCCAACGACGCCACCAAAGCCACAGAGCAATAATGCATCCCCTGGAGGCTACCGCAACAGTCGGCGAAATACGCCGAGAAGTAAAATTCAGTACGATAGCAAAGGACGACCAATGATCCAGTGCCGGAACTGTAATGAATGGGGTCACTTTGCGAGGGATTGTCAGAGCAGCCAGGGCAACAGGGGAAAACTGTGCAAGTGGTGTGGACCGGGTGATCATGAAGACACCGACTGTCCGAAGCAAAAAGGAAGTATCAATATGCTGGAGGTAGCCGACGAGGAGGTCTTGGCGATTACAAGGGCACAGTCAAAAAGGGCAAATTACCCAGACCCTCATACGGAGAAAGAACGATTTCGGGAGGCCAAGACAAAAGTAGAAGAAGCAATGGCGAATGAAGGCAAGAACCCGAAAGCTACCAGTACGTTGCTACAGTCGGAGTCGGAGAAGAATATCGTACGGCAGGTGCTTCACACAACCGTACCCATTAAGGTAACTGATCTCTTGCAAACGATGCCTTATCTCAAAGTAGCGCTGACAAATGCTATTGAAGAAAACCTTCCGAAGAGTTCACCAGAACGTACGGAACGTACGCCAGAAGTGGTAGCAGAGACTTCAGATCCAATGCTCCTAGCAGTAAGCATCGGGAGGAAACCAGCCGTCGTCGAGATGGAAATCTTGGGCATGAGATTATCTAATACTATCGTCGATGGTGGTTCGTGATGCAAATGCATTTACCGGTGAGACCCGAAGTGTCCGGTAGTTTGAATTTCCTTTGGGCCCCCTCGACATTCCACCTTGTGAAGTGCACTACCACATCGCACCGGGTACACTAATGAGTGTGTATGTCTTGATCGGCAGCACGCAAATCGCTTCTCGCCAGCCTTTGTGTCACCATTGAGAAAAAAGGCATTTATGCACTTCTTGGGATTGGATGTTGATCGCTTCAAGGCAACCCAATAACCGGAAGCAATACACCAACAGGAAAATCTGGGAGGAATATTAACTAATATCCCTAAGAACCAAGTCAGCCGCGAGGATATGGCCTTCGCATCCAACCGGAGGAGACTCCGACGGCGATGAGAGAAGGAATGGAACCCGATGAAGAAGGCGCCGGAGATTGAAGTTGCTCGGAAGATGACAGACCGGGCCGCTTCACCAGCCGACCGTTTAATTCAGTATTGAGGATTGTAGAAGTTTTCCACCCCAGACGCCGGCGATGTCGCGGGTCAAGGAGGGAAGTAGAAAAAAGACGACAAATTTCACCAAGGAAACATTCCACCCGAAATAATTTGGTGAATACAGCAAAGGTATGTACCATGTGACGCCACTCTGGCCAAGTTCCAGACAACCAAGGAAGCAACAGGAACCAACGCCAGCAAACCTCAAATCGGAAGCCAAACCTAAGGGAGATTTTTGCCTGCGATGATTGGGAATCGCCTTGTGCCGCCGCTCAACTTCATGGAATACAAAGACGCTTTCGCCTGGACGTACAAGAATTTAAAAGGTGTACCACCGGAGTTATGTGTACACAGGATTCCTCTCGTACCAGGAGCCCAGCCCGTACGAAAGCGACCGTACAGAATGAACAAAAATTATGCCGCTAAAGTACAGGAGGAGATTGAGAAGATGTTGGAGGCCGGCATCATTTTCAAGGTGGAGGTCAGCGAGTGGGTATCGCCGATCGTCATATCATTGAAGAAAGAGAAGGAGCAAATTAGAATCTGTGTTGACTTTCGTAGTCTGAATGCAGTAACTATCAAGGATCCATTTCCCATTCCCTTCACCGACTCGATTCTGGAAGAAGTTGCCGGGCACGAAATGTACTCCTTTCTTGATGGCTTCTCGGGTTACAATCAGATCAGTATTGCCGAGGAAGACAAAATAAAGACTACGTTCGTCGTCGAGGATGGGGTGTACGCATACAACCGTATGCCGTTTGGATTATGCAACGCACCAGCTACATTCCAGAGGATAATACTCCACATCTTTGATAAAATGTCGGTAGGTAATTTCAAAGCCTTCCTCGATGATTGGTCGATTTATAGCGATAAAGAAAAACATTTGAAAGCTTTAGGCGAGTGCATGGAACGGTGTAGAGCAGCCCGTCTTGCCTTGAATCCGAAGAAATGCAGATTTATGGTGCCGCAAGGGAAGTTGCTCGGGCACATTGTGTGCAAAGCTGGGTTGAAGACGGATCCCGACAAGGTGCGAGTCATCGTATAGATGGAGGCTCCGGAGAACATCACTGGTATAAAGTCCTTCCTCGGGCATGTGGGATACTATCGAAGATTCATTAAAAATTTTGCTCAAGTGTCGTACCCTCTCGACCTACTGATGAGGAAAGGCCAACCATTTACATGGGCCGGAGAACAGGAGAAGGCATTCCAGGAACTGAAGGATCGACTGATCAGCTCACCCATATTGATGTATCCGGACTGGGATAAGGAGTTCCACGTGCATGTAGACGCCTCTAATTTTTCCATCGGAGCAACCCTAGCACAAGTGGGAGCACACGGGTTGGATCACCCAGTATTTTTTGCCAGCCGGCTACTTTCAAAGGCCGAAAGGAATTACAGTACAACTGAGCGTGAGGCACTAGGAATGGTTTACGCCGTACAGAAGTTTAGGCATTACCTCCTAGCCACGCCGTTCACTTTCTACGTGGACCACCAAGCCTTGATGTATTTGGTAAACAAGCCGATTATCCAAGGACGGGTGAGTAGATGGTTACTGTTGTTGCAAGAATTTACATTCACCATCATCGTACGGCCGGGAAAAAGCCATGTTATTGCCGATCAATTATCCAGAATTCGGTTGGGCGAACCTGCAGAGGGAGGGGTGAATGAAGACTTTCCGGATGCACATTTATTCCAGATTGCAATATTGCCATCATGGTATGAGAAGATTGGAGAATATCTGTCCACATCCACGTTCCCGAAAGATATGCCACCAGCCGAAAGAAGGAAGCTCGTACTAAAAAGTAAGACATTCCAGTTGATCAATGGGTTACTCTACAAGATGAGGCCCGACCAGATCCTCCGCAGATGTGTCGTCAAAGAAGAAATACCTGGCGTACTAAAAGAGGCACATGAAGGACTGGCTGGCGGCCATATGGGACCAGATGCTACAGCAAGGAAAATTCTCTTGGCAGGTCTATGGTGGCCGACGATGCACACTGACGCCAAAGAATGGGTGGTAGGCTGCGACACTTGCCAGAGGGTCGAGAAACCATTGAAGCGGGATTTCATGCCACTGCATCCCTCACAGCCACAGGAATTGTTCGAACGATGGGGGTTGGACTTCATCGGACCATTGAAGGTGAGTCACTTGCATTGATGCCGATATATTGTGGTCGCTACAGAATATCTGACGAAGTGGGTGGAAGCTCGAGCGTTGCCAGACAATACAGCACAAAGTATGGCAAGATTCATCTATGAGCAAATAGTGACACGGTACGGCATACCCATTTGGATCACGAGTGATCATGGAGGACACTTCGTCAATCATGTTATCAGGTTGATGACGACAGAGTTCCGAATTTTTCACAACCTGTCAAGTACGTACTACCCGCGAGCTAATGGCCAGGCGGAGTCTACAAATAAGGTACTCGTGTCAGTGATTCACAAATCATGTGGCGTGGAAGAAGCTGACTGGGAAGAAAGGTTACCAGCCGTCCTATGGGCATATCGTACAACGTACAAGGTAACAACGGGCCACACGCCTTTCCAATTGATGTACGGTCAGGAGGCGGTGATGTCGATGGAGTATATGGTACCAAGTCTGAGGATAGCCGTGGAGAATCGGTTAGGCGATACTGAAAGCTTAAAGGAAAGACTATACCAACTGACTAAGCTGGACGAGCGAAGGGTGATGGCACAATGGGCAACGGAGAACATGCAACGCCGACGGAAATATTGGCATGACAAACATCTCCGGTGAATGAATTTCCGACCGAGACAGTTAGTTCTGAAATATAACGGTCGTAACGAGATCAAGCCGGGGAAGTTTAAAGTTCGTTGGTTGGGACCGTTCCGAGTACGGGAAGTAGGTGACAATGGGTCTATAAAATTAGAAAATCTCGATGGGTCACTGATATCAGAGGCAATCAACGGATCGAAGCTAAAGCCATATCAGGAGAGAAAAGATAAGAATCCTATCTCCATCAACATGTTGGGCTATGCAACAAAGGAAGACTGGCCTGTGCAAGTTGAAAGCCCGAGAATACAAGAATGGGGACTAGGAGGGCCCGGATATGTAGCAGACAATGTCTGGGCAGAATCAGGGCGAGATCAAATAATTGAAGAAAGATTGGCAGAGAAAAGAGTGGAAGGAATTGCAGTACCACGAATACACAAGCACTTGACCAATGCAGTGTTCGGAACCCCTGCATTGTGGCGTCGAATGGGGGGACATTGGCACTATGTAGCCCCTTATGAAGGAGTAAAACGGGGATATATAGCCAAGGAGTTGGACGCGGAAGCCCAAGCGGAAAAGGAGAAACAGGCAGAAGAACAAGATGAACGCAAAAAGGATGACGAGGAGGAATGGACCGATGAGCAATGGGATGCTTATTTCGAGAAGAAGGCCCCTTGTTTAAAGACAGTGTTGAAGACAGAAGATATGTTTGTGTCAATGGTGGACGGGTATACAGAAGATCTTCTGAAACAAATGCGTCGAGAAAGAAGAAAAATACCAAGGGTTAGGAAGATCGCAACTCAAGATGGACTCTGGAAAATAATTCCTAACCTGGCGGGACCACCGACAGTACAAGGCGACGATGTTACGTGGTATCAACAGTACGGCGGAAGGTACGTCGACGGAAGTTTTCGAGGTATTAGTCCTGCCCCTTTACTGGATAAATGGTTTGATATAGAATATATAGGAACCTATTGCGAGGAAGAATGTTATAAACGGCCACCACACACATGTAAATGGTATTACACTTCAGAATTAAAAGTCCCGAAACACAGTGAAGTCAGAGGAATAAAAAGAAAAGAAGAGGAAAATAAACAGATCCGGAAAATCCAGAGGTCGGCGAAATCGACCGACCGACATCCATCATCAGCATCGTCATCATCAAGCAGATCAGGCGCATCCATCCATCATCAAAGAATCCCATCGAGTCAAAGGTCGCCAGAAAAGTCATCCGTCAAATAGATCCATCCATATAAATAAATCGTCAACCATCAAATAGCGTCCGGCATCATCATAAAAGGCACCGACCAAGAAGAAAGGCGTACGGCCAAGGGGGAAGGAAGTTAAAGTCAAAAATGAAATAAATATAGAACCCAGACTCGTATGGCCATTCAAAGAGGAGATACGTTGGAGACAAGACAAACCACAGCGAAATCACAGAGGGAAGGAAGCGAGCAAGAATCCGTACGGATTTATCAATTGCAGGGGCGCACCAGGCACAGAGAAGGAAATCATACGGCACTTTTTACTAAGTCTCCAAATCGTACGGCATTCCAGGCAAGTGCAAATTGAAAGTTTGGCCAAATTCTGTATCGTACGGCCTTTGCAAGTCGGAAATTTTGTGAAGTCCTGCATCGTACGGCTATTCCAAACTAAAATTGGTGCCAGGGTTGCCATCGTACGGCATCAGTGTATCAGGTATCTTCTTCAAATCGTACGGTATTTAAAAATTCCTCAGTTTTCATCTGGTTGGCCACTGGCAGTCGTACGGCATCCATTACAAATTGGAAATTCTGTCGAATTTGACATCGTACGGCATTTTGTTGATTCCTTTCAAGTCGTACGGCAATTTGCTGAATTCCTCCAGGGCGTACGGCATTCATCACAACTTGGAAACTGTGCCAAACTCTACATTGTACAGAAGCCTACTGATCCTCTCCAGGTCGTACGGCATCAACACATCAGTGATCTCCAGGTCATACGGCATCAGGACATCAGAAGATTTCGTACGGCATCAGCATACCAGAAGAATTCGTACGGCATCATCCTTACAGCAGGAATCGTACGACATTCACAGGACTTCCAAATCACACGGTGTTTTCAGGTCGTACGGCATTCACAGTGCTTCCAAGTCGTACGGCTTCCACAGTGCTTCCAGATCGTACGGATTTCACAGTGTCTTCAAGCCGTATGGCAATTACAGTGCTTTCAAGTTGTGCGGCAATCACAAGGTTCCCAAGCCGTACGGCCTCAGGATTGCAAAGTCGTACGGCCATTCATCCAAATCGTACGACCTTGGCAGATCATTTTGCAGTTCGGCAGTTTTTGGCACTTCGGCAGCTCTCGGTAGTTTGGCAGTTTTCGGCAATTCGGCAGTTTTCGGCAGTTCGGCAGTTTTCACCGACAGTTCGGCAGTTTTGATAATTTCGGCAGTTTTCACAACTGTCTTGAGAGTTATAAGGTCGGCTGGAATCGCCAAACTGACAGAAAGATGGACAAGGGCAAGAAGGCTATGCAGCACCAGCCAAAGGTAGCCTCGGCTGGGAAAAGAAAAAGGATGGACGCCGATAATGAAACGATGACATGGGAGAACTTGACCGGCAACGAGTGCAAGCAGTGGTGGTGAAGCACTCCTGACGACCACTCCCTGAAGGTTGCGCTTCGACACGCTCGGGTAGACAAGGCTGTGCTCGTGCCCTTCTTCAATTCTCGGGAGTTTGAGCAGTGGCTGAAGGCGATGGTGGATAACTATTGCAGGCATACGCACAAGTCAGTCATTGATTACAGAGGTTGCCGAGTGACCATTTCATTTTGGCCACAGGACTTTGAGCGGGTGTTTGGCATTCCAGCTTCGGGAATAGGGGTTAACAAACCCAAGCGCATGACACAGGAGCACAAGGAATTGTTAGTCAAACAGGTGTGTCGTAGCGATTTGACAGCGGAGGAGCAGAATACCATCTGGAGTGCTGGCAATTGAGGTCTCCGGAAAAACCACTTGGCTACGGTAGAATGGAAGTGCTTGCTCGATCTAATGAAATGCCGACTCACAGGTGCTAGCCGAGCGTCGGACATTGCTTTATGGCTGG
>VDFB02333269.1:0-31596 GCA_007258455.2 Sequoia sempervirens | reverse complement strand
TTTAAATTAATAATTAAAATTACTAAAGTAACAAACAAAAATAAAAATAGAAATAATTAAATTTAACACATTTTTAAAATCTATCGATTTAAAATTTAAAAACTAAATTTTATTTTAAACTTTTAATAATACATATCAAATATTTTAACATTTTAATATTAATTAACAATATTAAATATTAAATACCTAATAGTAATTTTAATTTAATTAATATTTAAAACATTAATTTAGTTTTTATTATTTAAAAGGTACCTAAAATTTCAAAATCTAAGCCACTGCATATTTGTATATACCTTTTTTTTTTTTGGAATTAGATAGCTACCCTAATAAAATCCTATAATTCCATGCCTTCAAAGATAAAACTGAAACTATTCCAAATAATATAAACAAGTCACTAGAGGTAGCAATAGCAAGGGTGGGCATTCTAGCTGAAATATACTCCCAAGGTCACTTGTTCAAGTCTCTATTATGCAAGTCCTATGCAATATGCAATCATTCTGTCAAGTGACAGGCTGTTCATTCTAAAATATGGGCGGGTGATTAGATGTTGCATCTCATGATGGTTTTGACGAAGAGGCAGGTATCGTCATATCATTCACAAGTATTTTAACAAGAGGAAAAAAATGAGGAAAAATGCCTGCAATGAGGAAAGGATGAAACCATACCTTCTGCAATCTACTGCTCAGTCTACATATTTTTACAAGAAATTAAAACACACATCAAACCTTTTTCGCATGATTTTTTTCTGCGAAAAAACCTAACAAAAGAAAAGTGTGCACATGAATCAATTTTGTTGCAATTTAAACACGATTAATCAGCAAATGAATGATCAAAATCATTGACCAGGATTTCAAAAATATTGGTGATTTTAAGAGGGGAAAAATCGCAACCAGCAGCAATTCACAATTTCTAAGTTTAATCATGATTTTTGCTTCTATGATGCCACAACATAGCAGTTTTATTGTTCTTTCATGCATATCTATAACAAAGGCATTGCCACCTTAATTTTATTTGGTTTACCCTTAAAAAGAAGAACAATTAATCAAGTAACCCCTAATATAGACTTTGATACACAATCAATTCTCACACTCAAAACAAGCAAGTTGAATGAAATGTTCAGCTTTAGAAAAAGCAACACAATTCAATTCTTTCAATTCTCAGTGGAATATTTTCATTTTTTTATTTTTATATTCTGCTGAAAACTGGAAGACAAATTCTGGATATTAAATTAATGTAGCAGAAATACCTAGTTCAATAATAATGAAAAGGAAAAAGCATTCAACAAGAAAAGTAAACCATGTTACAAGATGAAAGAGGAAGTAGATGTTTCATTATAACAGGGGGCCCAGCCTAAGAGTAACCTGTCAAGCACCAGTATCAAAACAGTTCCAAGCAAGACCACTGAATTGCACAAAAGGTTATTTGAATTTCTTATCTCCTCTCAATCTCCCATTGCAGAAGAAAAGAGTTTAACTATTGCAATTGAAATAGAAAGGTGAATATTCGGTTACCAAAGATTAAGTAACCATATGATTTCATTAATAACTATTTCATACCAGCCCTCGTGCTGTTTAGACGTGTTCAACTTAACCATTTCTATAAGCCACTAGAACCTGTGTACAGGTCAGGTATGGCCAGATACCAAAAATGGTTGATATATTTCAAACATGCTCATATGACCTATAGACTAAACAAACAAACTTGTTTTCCACTTACTTGACACAAATAATATCTATTAATCTATACAATCTCTCTTTCAAAATATACCCTTTCAGCCCCATAAAATAGCATACAAACCAAGATGAACAATAAAGTTGATTGTCAAGGATTCAACCAGGAAGTGTTGATCCTACAAACTATTAGTGGGCTATAAAATCAAAAGAGATAGATATATTCTCACAAAGATTGATCACAGTTTGATCAAGTAATCTTTATGCTGTAAAAATACAGCTTCCATAGATAACACTAGTTATGAAGGCGTAACATAATTGAAACCTGCAAACTGATTAAAACCAACTTTATTTTTCCTAACTGTGAACTACCATTATTTTCACAATTCTATTATTGGGGTTTCAAGATTATAGTAAAAAATTTGTTCACTAAGAAGGACAATTTCACTTTGCTGAAAAAAAGAAACAGATGATATGTTCATAGAACCTGAGCAGGATCCAGAACAAGAAGAATTGCTTCTTCATCACGCCCATTTATTGACTTGTATCTCCGTTGAATTCCAACAATTGTTCTTGAATGTCCATTATGCTGGAAATACAATGGCCTGATTGCATAACAATCAATCAAATCTAATGGCCAATATTTCACATCATAAAAGACTTTATGTTCATCTCTAAGTTTTTTGTACAACAATCAGATTTAGACTTTTAAATGAAGATAAAATTCTAAAATCATAATGTTCAGCCATTCAGGTGTACATAGAATATAAATAGCATATTTCAATAGAAATTTATCTATCCAAAAGTTTAATAGATGCCTCAATTCAATGAGATATAGGTACTCACGTCCGTTGGCTGGTGATAATGCGTTTCCGAAGCTGATACAGAGGTACTTTTGAATGCATATTTTTGTCCTCGACAAAATAGTTCCAGACCCAATCTACCAACACCTGATGATTGTCAGGTTTGCCTTTATAGAATTCTTTACCATTGTTGGTAATAGAACTACTACATGCTGTGTCAGTTTCCAGAAACTCGGATAATGAATATTTTCCTGTGTCCATACAATCAGAACAAACATGAAAGTTCTCTCTCTCTCTACTTGTAAATACAGAGCCTCTAATTGGGTAAGTTTCGCAGCCATCACACTGATACTCATAATGAAGAAATTTATGTAGTGGTCCATTTGTATGATTAGTATGTAGCATCCCTCTACTTCTCCCTTGAACTGCCTGGTTCAACTTGGGGGTGTCAGCCAAAGAGTTCCTGTTCTTAACTGCTTCACATCCAAAGTCTACAATACGTGCTCGAAGGCCAAAAGAACGTAAGAGAGCAGCACATTCAGTTGTCCCAATCCACTTTTTACTTCCATATATCTCAAAATTAAATGAATCAGCACCCATTATATCAAAACCCCTCTGCCAAGCAATCTCTAACCACCTTTGGAGTGATGGAATATCTGGAATAAATCCTGAGCCTCCAAATAACATTTCTCTTGCACCAGAGATTTGCATCAATATGTGAGAGCTTAACATTTGGATGTTTCGCCATCCACAGCCCCATCCCAAGTCTTCTGATTTTGTGCTCTGAAAATGATCAATATGGCCTGAAATCGCACAGCATGTAAGGCCGTGTTCAGCTTCTAAACACTTCCTCAATAAATTCATCAAGCCTTCTTCAATCCTGTAAAAATTACTTTGAGTTTGGCAACTAATTAAGCAAGATACTTGATTATAGATATGATCCCCATCTAATATATTGGAAAGGCCTTTCTTTTCTGGTTCAGTCTCAGATGGACAATACTCTGCAAGTTCCATGTCACCCCCCTGCAATTAGCACCCCAAAATAGGCCTAAATTATGCAATGATTAACCCTGAATTCATAATTAACTTGTACTGACAAAAGCTGACAAAATTACAAATGTAACCATTTAAAACTCTTTTGCAAAAGAAGATAAGGAGGGGAAGAACTAATGCATTTTTTAATTTCATCACAGTGCAAGAATACTCAGCCCAATTTAAATAGCATGGGGGGGCACGTTGTAACATTCAAAAATTCTAGGGGGTATCTTCCATGTGCAGTCACCATCTCCATCAGTTTTAGCAATTACTTTAAAAGGACTTGTGATAATCTATAACTCCAACATATAGTAGCCATCTTTTACCACTAAAAAGTAAAATGCATCCTCTCACATGATGTCTTGATGTTAATTCTTGAAAGATAAGCCCAAAAAAAAAGACAACTAGTCCAAATGTGGCTTTCAAAATAATTTATTGCACAGCAGAAAACTAACAGGAACCTATTATAGTTCCCCATGCCCTTGCCAATCAGATGAAACTACAAACAAATTTGGACCCCCACATAAAACAAGTTGTAAATCAGCACATAGGAGAACATTGTAATGCAATTTGTTGCAAGAAGCATATAAACAAATAAAGGTTTAAAATCCCTTATATGTTCAGAAAATTGCCAAATAGTCCTTACAATTGTGACCATCCCTCCATCAACAACTTGATTCTTTAGCAATTGTCCTTATTTTGTTCAAGTTCTCAGTACTCTATACCTCAGAGAAAGAAGTCTCTACTGCCACAATCTCTCCTATGCTATACATACTCATCTGAGAATTATATTAATGTCCATATATGACTAAGATAGCTCAGTGGTGCTGGAAAGTACCAATAGGAACAACAGCAAGAGATGGCCACAAATGATCTCCAACTTCTTAAAGAAATAAGAGGCTGAAAGCTAAAGCACAACAAAAGATTCTAACTAGTGGCATGAATCCATAATAGGTAAATCCTAAACATGTCATAAAAGACAACATCACATAATAAACCATGTGAGAGAAAGACTAACCCCAAATAAGACAAGTTCATGGAGACCATGATTGGAGGCAATGATGACCCTGATCTATATTAAAGTGTGATGAAGACCAAAGTATATTCGTCAATGACCTAGCTGGATGTAATGTCCCCTTCTTGCCCATAGTCCAGTCTGAGCTTCCATTAGCCTATTCCGGTTCCCGTAGGCTAAGTGGATTTGGTTAGGGGACTCGGCGTCTTGTGATGAGCTTTGGTGGGGTTTTTTGAGTTTTTTTTGGGTCCCTTCCAATAGATGGCTAATGGCTATTTTTAGTAAGTTCCAATTGGGCTCCAATTGGGTCAATTTGGTGATTTGACTCAATATTTTTAGTAAGTGTTATTTTTAGTACCTAGTCTTGGCTCAATTCCTCCAACAGCTCAGTGCAATGCTTTCTATTTATGGTAGTGGTGAGTCCTAATGGTGGTGAGATTAATATTTGATTTATTATCACTTAAGTTTTATTATGTTGATTTATAACTTAAGTGAGGAGGGTGTGGGTTCATGAAGTGTACCCCTTGGCCTAGTAAGGTGACATTGTTTTTAAAAGAGGGCCAGTGTTCTTCCTTGTGTGGCACCTAGAAGGGAGGTAATTTATCATTTTTTAAAGCTAATGTTATGCCTCATAAGGTGGGACGCCTAGTTGGGGCTTAATGTCATTTTTTTTTTTTAAACAAAAAGTGAATTTTTGGAGGCAAAAAGATGGACGCCCCTCTTGGGGTAATTTTATGTTAATTTCAAAAAGGCGAAATGGAGGGAAATGAAGTGAGAGTTGCCCGAATCTGTCCTTCACTCTATAAATTCTCATTTGAGGCTCTCGTTTGCATAGCTTGGCTTGACGACATAAGGTTATGTTGTTGGATTGTTTCCAGATATCTACATTTGCTGGTTGAGGACAAAAAAACCTCTTCTTAGTTGCTGGTTTCGGTGGTTAAATACCCACTGGTTGGAGTGTTGTTCATCACATTTCAAGGTTTTTTGGTAGTTTTGGTGAATTTTGGAGGTAAGAAAATGAAGATATATTCGGTGTTTTGAGTTGGGTTTTTGAGTTTTGGCTTGGTGTGTGTTTCATGCCGTTGTGGAGTGAGTTTGAGCTGATTACACTGCTGGCTGATTGTTGGCTCTTATGGAGCACTTCAGACCTGCAACTAAGAAATATATATTTGCAATTCCCTATCCTCTTCTCTACAAAATCTCACTTCCTTTTATATTTTCTTGCCTTGATGAAGAGAGGCATCTCTTTGAATTGAGATAACCCTTTGAAAGGATATCACCTTTTATTAACTCTTTTTTATGCTAATTGTTGCCATCTAATTATATTTAATTATCTTTAAAGACCGCCTTTAAGATCATCGCTGTCTTTGCACCCCTTCCCATTGAGTTGTTGCCTTATTAATGTTAATCGCTGCTTTTTTTTTCTTTAATAGTTGATACCATCTGAATACTCCCAATCGCTACCTTAATCGCTACTCTTCGTAATACATTTGCTTTAATATTTACGCTTAGCACTTTGCCTAAGGCGACATAAGGTAATAGAGATTCAGACCAATATAATCCATTGTCCTCTAAAGAATGCCCGTACCTATGTATGATATAGCAGAACACTAGCGGTGGCAATCTTTAGGAAAGAGATGGCAAATTTTATTATATGCTATCACCCTCACGCAGATATCCCATGCTATCGATAAAGTCTACTATGCCATGGATAATAGCAATCAAACTTCTTCAAATATTCCTCCAACCGATGTAATGTTAATACACCGCCAAGAGAAGTTGTTGTATCTAATTTAGTTGTCGATATCAATAATGAGATTGAACTTCAAGCATAGGGGTGATGAAGACTTTGACATGGCCTTGGTGAGTTATCTCTGGGAAATATATATTTGTGGTGACTTGGAGGAATTTATCGTCAAGTGTGTTGAAGCCGTAGAAATTGGATTAAGGCTCAATGCAGTAAGCTTAGCACGTGTCCTTCTAGGAGGTTGTGGACTTTCAACATGCATCATGCCTTGATCGCACTAATATCAACATTCTTCATTTAGATGGGTGATGATGAATTTAAATTAAGCAGATGTAAAGGGACAATCAAGTTCCCAAAAATTGGGACATTACAAGTCCTGCCGCCCAAAAATTGCTTGTCCTCAAGCAATACGATTCTAGGATTCTAAGTCAACCTTAGAAGTGATCCATTACATTGATGTTGAGCTACTCTGATTTTAATAATCTGCTTCTCATACTCCAACTGTCCTCATCTTTCTAGAATGCAAAGAAGTGTTCATTGTCTAAATTGAAATAGATATCTTTGTTCATTCTCATACTTTGTCTTTTGAGTTATCTTCTCTATGGGGCTAAAAGATAATGCCATACTCAACTTCCCCTGAAATTGTGCTTCTCCTTATGAACTAGGAGATATCTCTTGTACATGTGATTGTAATGTCCCCTTCTTAGCAGTGATCGTTTCTGTTGACCGTTGGCCTATTCCGAAGACCCGTAGGCTATGCGGATGGTGAAATTAGGGTTTCCTAGTTTTGAGGAGGTTGTTGCTTGGAGTTTGGGATTCTGATTGCGGATTCTTTTTGGGTTTTCAGAGAGCTTCGCAATGGTGTGTTCAGTTTGGCATTCCGGGCAACTTTGCGAATTTACTATTTTTAGTAAATTCTATTTTTGGCAGTGGACAGTTTGGGTTCAACTCAGTTGGTCTTCTTCTTCGGTTGTTTCAGCTAGCACTTCAGTTTTGGCCTTGGGCGCATTATTCTTGGAGAGATAAGTATTTTTCTTTATAATATTATATTTTAATATTATATGACCCTTTTGCATAGCAAGCACAACTTAAGTTGTTTTAAAAGAGGGACTTAAAGGGTCTAGGCGCCATGGAGGAATAAGTTATATTTTATAAAGTCAAATATTAAGCTTTTGAAAAAGGATGCCTATATGAAGGTTTGACTTTATTTTAAAATGTGAAATAAGCAAAAAGCGAAAATGGACGCCATCTTTTGGAGGGAAAAGGTGAATTTGCAATTAGGGTTTTGGGCGCCCTCTGGAAGCTTCTAGATGTTTCTCTCGTCTATATAATCAGGCCTCAACTCTTCATTTGGCATCTTTTGTCTACTACACCGATATGCTGTTGAATTGTCTTCAGGCACTCGCTTCGAGGAAAGCACACCTCCTAGCATTGGCTCTTCTTCTTGCTTGAAAGATAGCAACTAGTTGAGAGGTTAGCATGTATTAGGAATTATATTGCGTTTTCAGTTTAGTATATGCATTTGGAGTTATAGTTTTGCATTTATGTTCATTTCTGGAATTGCTGAATATCATATGGGAATGTAAGAATTGCTCGCAGCTTTTGAAATAAAATTATTTTGGTTTTGGGCATTGAAGAAATCAGTTTCCTTAAGCTAGGCGACCATCTTTGCCAAGTTATAGATTTTATATTGCTCATTTGGATTTTTTTAAAGAAAATCGCCCTTGTAAGAGGGCCGTACTTTTCCGAATTACCTTGGGTTCTCAGGTAAAATAAATGATAGTCGCTTAAGGAGGTTTATGCATTCCATTTGGGGCCATCATTACTAGAGAATCTACATTTATTTTATGTCAATTAAGTGGTGGTTTTGGGTAAGTTATGTGCATTCTAGGGAGTCACTATGTTGCTGTTCTGAGTAATTTCTGTCATAATCAGTCAATATCAGATTTGGGGAAGTTAATAGCTGAGTGAGAAGTTATTGTAAAAGGAGTTAGAAAGTATTGGAGTGGGTTCTTATATTGTTGCGGCATTGAAGGCCTCTAATCTTGTGATTCTGACAGGTTCTCTGATATATTGTAAGCTGAACAATAGTACTGTTAGCATTTCTCAATTCTTCTCTTTGGTTTTATTGTACTGCCCACTGAATAAGTGGAAGAGGCTGGCTTGCCGCCTGTTACTGTTTTGCATTGTAATTTCCTAAAGTCTCCGCCATATGGTCGCCTCCTATCCTCCACGGATTGAGTAGCACATACTTGGTGTTGAGCTATTTTTCAGTATTGCATTAGATAGGATCCTCCTCGACCTAATGTTCGCTGCTCAACGCAAGATCTCGTGGTTAGGAGTTCTTATTCAAGATTTTCCCTTTGAGATCCTTCCGACTAATGCTCGTTCCGTCTCTCACCGATCCCGTGTACATTCCGTTGAGTTACTTCCAGATCGCTTTGATTTGAGTGCTGTTAACCTTTAAATGAAAAGTGCATGTTGCATTGTAATCATTTGTGAAAAAATCAAAAAAAAAAAATTGGTCCGGTTCATTACGCTGGTATCAGAGCCATGATTCTGCCAACCTGTGCCCAACAGTGATTCAGTGGTCAGATGAGTGACAGTGATTGCAGATACTTCACCAGAGGTCAGGCCAGAAGACAACAGATACAGCTTCCGCCAGTGCCAGAAGCAGATACTTTGTCAGAGGCTTTGAGAGAAACAGGAATAGCAGTGGATACGGGTAAAACAGTTGAGAACATGTCAGACAATCTTAGGACAGCCATGGAAGAGAAGGACGCAAGGATGGAAAAGAAGTTTGATCGAATGATTGAGATGATGTCTCGATTACTTGCTAAAATGGATCAGCAAGCTACTCAGAACCATACTCCGAATCAAAACCATGCTACAGGAGAAAGCAGTGGTGTCAATGGAAACAATGGGAATAATGGGAACAATGGTAATGGAGGCAGCAGAACTATTGGACAGCATGACACCATCTCTAGCGGATCAGCCTCTAGACCGCTCTTTCCTACATTCACTCCAAGGGAAGAACAGCAAGTTGAAGCTACCGTTCCTTTGGTAGACGATGCTAGGCAAGCCTACATGGAGTACTCCACCCTACCACCTGATCTTAGGGACCAATGGTCCTTTGATCAATTCTTGAACCAGAGAAACAGAAGACACGGAGGAAGAGTTGATAACCGAGCTTATATGGCTCCTAGAACTGATTTTCATCAAGCCTTAGGGAAGGTAACATTGGCTCACTTTGATGGAAGTGACAAGTGTTCGGCAAGATCATGGGTTCAGAAGTTAGACAATTACCTTTCACTTCGTCCCATGCCAGAAGAAGATGCCATCAAGTTTGCAACACTTCATTTGGAGGGAGCTGCCCATGAGTGGTGGTACCATGGTTTGGTCACTATTGGCCATAACCTTATTCGAACTTATGGAGAATTCACCAACAAGCTGATTGAAAGGTTCGACACTAAGGATCCTGAAGTAAGATTTCGCGAGCTTGCACAACTCAAGCAGCATGGCTCCTTGGATTCTTACATTGCTGATTTCCAGAGGCTTTCTGTGATGGTGCCCAACATCACCGAAAGAAGATTGGTTGTGTTGTTTTCTGAAGGTTTGGTTGAACCCTTGAAAGGGTGGGTTAAAGCTTTCGATCCACCAAGTCTTGATGAGGCAATCAAGAAGGCTCGTAGTATGGAGTTATCAACCCCTAGGCCTAAATTTCCGCCTAAGCCTTTTGGCCATAAGAAGGATAAGGATAAGAGACATTCTTTTAATCAGCACAAGAAATTTCCACCTAAGTTGACTGAAGAGCAACGTGAACAGCTTAGAAAGGAGGGCAAGTGTTACACTTGTTTAGAGCCTTGGACTAAAGGTCATAGATGTCCTGGAAGAGGGCGTTATAATCAAATGGGGACTTATTCTGATTATGAATCAGCATCTGATATGTCTGATCAGCAGTCTTATTTTGGGGACAGCGAAGATGAAAGAGCCACAGAAGAGTCCGATCATGAGCAAGGAGTTGGGGGCCCTATTGCCCAACTCTCTAGTTTCCAGAAGAACGAATCTTTCAAGGTTCGTGGTGGAGTTGGAGGTCATCGTATTGTTGCATTGATTGATACTGGTGCAACGCATAACTTCATTGATGAAGGTGTGGTTGCCAAGAGAGGTCTCAAAACTGAAGAATTTGAGGGCTTCAAAGTCATGGTGGCTGATGGGTTTCATATTTCCTGCACACGAAGAGTTCCTAACATGTCCTTGCAGTTGGGAAACTATGAAGTCAAAGATGACTTCTATGTGGTTACTATTGGTGACACAGATGCAGTTTTGGGCATACAATGGTTACGTTCACTTGGTGAAATCTCTCTCAACCTACAAACAATGGAGCTCAAGTTCCAATCTGATGGCAAAGAGAGTTGTTTTGAGAGGAATGTCTAATGGTGGTCCTCATATAGTTTCTTTCAAAAGGATGGAAAGGCTGATTAGACATGACCAAGTGGAGTGGGCTGCGGAATGCATGGTTCTTCCTGCTAGTCCAGTTGAGACCAAGAGGGAATATCCTCCTGATATTCAATCTATACTCACCAAAAGGAGTAAGGTGTTTGCTGATCTACCACCTGGGCCACCACCAGAAAGGGGTGCTGAGCATGTTATTGAACTTAAGGAAGGGGCCAAACCAGTCATCACAACACCGTATAGATATCCTAAGAAGCAGAAGGATGAAATTGAGAAGAACATAAGAGAACTCCTGGAGATGGGCTTCATTCGCCCTAGCAAGAGTCCTTTGCTTCAGCTGTAGTTCTTGTGAAGAAGGACGGCACCATCCGCATGTGTGTGGATTATCGTGCCTTGAATCAAAGCACAATAAAAAATCGGTATCCTATTCCTCGGATCGATGAGCTCATTGATGAGCTACATGGTGCTAAATTCTTCTCCAAAATTGATTTGAGATCGGGTTACTATCAAATCCGGATGAGGGGCTCAGATGTTGAGAAGACGGCGTTCAGATGCCACTATGGTCATTTTGAGTTCCTAGTCATGCCCTTTGGCTTGACTAATGCTCCAGCCACTTTCCAGTCTTGCATGAACAGAGTCTTCCAGAAGCAGTTGAGGAAATTTGTGTTAATTTTCTTTGATGATATTCTCATCTTCAGCAAGACGTGGGAAGAACACCTCAAGCACTTGGAGGAAGTGCTTAGCATTCTTGAATCAGAAAGTTTGTTTGCAAAAGAGTCCAAATGTGAATTTGGCATGAAGGAGCTGCTCTACCTTGGTCATATAATCAGTGCTGAAGGGGTGAAGGTTGATCCAGAAAAGATCAAGGCTATAGTAGATTGGCCACCTCCAGAAAATTTGACTCATTTGAAGGGATTCTTGGGTCTTTGTGGCTTCTACAGAAGGTTCGTAAAGGGTTATTCTCAAAGTGCTGCTCCTCTTACTGACCTCACTAAAAAGGGGGCTTTCATGTGGTCAGAAAAGGCTCAAAATGTGTTTGATAAGTTCAAGAAAATCATGAGTTCTTGTCCCGTATTGGCCATACCAGATTTCTCCAAACCTTTCGAGTTACAGTGTGATGCATCAGGGGAAGGAATTGGGGCTGTTTTGATGCAAGATAAGCATCCGATTGTGTTTGAAAGCAGAAAATTAAGAGGGGTTGAAAGGACCTATTCTATCTATGATAAAGAAATGCTTGCAATCATGCACGCATTAGCCAAGTTCAGACAATATCTGGTGGGGAGTAAATTCGTGGTCAAGACTGATCACAACAGTCTCAAGCACTTCATGCATCAGAAGGACTTGAATGAGAGACAGCAGAAGTGGGTGAGTAAGCTACAAGCTTACGATTTTGACATTGAGTATGTCAAAGGGAAGAACAACATTGTGGCTGATGCCTTGTCCAGAAGGCCTCACTTGAGCTCATTGTGTGAGCTTAATGCTGATTGGAGGGAGTTGTTGCTTGCTGATTATGCCAAAAATCAGTTTGCAACCAGCGTTATTGAAGGTACTTTTCATGATGAAAGGTACAAGGTAGTTGATGGATTGATACACTACAAAGGAAGAATCTTCTTGGTTGCTGATTCTAAACTTAAGAAGAAGATTTTGATGACTTTTCATGAAATCCCACTTGCTGGTCATCAAGGTTACTTCAAGACATATAGGCAGATTCGAGAGAGATTCTCTTGGAAAGGGTTGAAAGATGATGTTCAGCGTTACATCAAAGAGTGTAGCACGTGTCAAATGAATAAAAATGAGCACTCTCTTCCAGCTGGTCTACTGCAGCCACTTCCCATTCCAAATCAGAAATGGGAAAGTATCTCGATGGATCTCATCACCGGGTTGCCTAGGGCTCAAGGCAAAGATTGTATTTATGTTGTAGTGGACAGATTGACCAAATTCGCTCATTTTTTTGCCATCACTAGCACATTTACAGCAGCTCAAGTGGCAAATTTGTTCTTCCATGAAGTGTTCAGATTGCATGGGTTGCCTAAAAATATTGTGAGTGATAGGGACAGCAAGTTCCTAAGCACCTTTTGGCAGGAAATTTTTAGGATGAGTGGTACAGTGCTTACTCCAAGCACTAGCTATCACCCACAAATGGATGGTCAAACGGAGATTGTGAACAAATGGTTGGAGGGCTATCTCAGGAATTATGTCTCGGAGCAGCAAAAAGCATGGGTGAAATGGCTCCACTTGGGAGAATACTGCTACAACACCTCTTTCCACATGTCAATAAAGATGTCTCCATTCATGGCACTCTATGGTTACGAGGCCCCAAGCTTTGCTGATTTGGTGTTTGGCGATAGCAAAGCTCCTCAAGCCAAGGATTGGTTGCAGCAGAGCCAAGATGTTTTGAAATCCTTGAAGGACAACCTTCAAATGGCACAAAATCAGCAAAAGATGTACGCTGATCAGCAGCGTGTTGAGCGCTCATTTGAGGTTGGTGATATGGTATATCTTCGGCTTCAGCCCTACAGACAGTCCACACTTAAGAAGAGTGGAGCTGAGAAGCTGAAACCACGCTTCTATGGACCATTCAAAGTTGTTAGGAAGGTTGGAGCGGTGGCTTATGAGTTGGAACTACCTTCGAGTAGTAAGGTCCACAATGTCTTCCATGTGTCTCGCCTCAAAAAGGCACTTGGACACAACGTTGTGGCTTCATCACAGTTACCTCCTTTGGATGAAGAAGGGCAGTTGACTTTGGTTCCAGAACAGATTATTGATTTCAGAGAGCGTTCCTTGAGGAGGAGAACAATCAAAGAGTATTTGGTAAAGTGGAAGAATTTACCATTGGAGGATGCTACTTGGGAGGATGAGGAGATTCTACAGCATCCAGATTTGCGATTGCTTGAGGGCAAGCAATCTTGGGGAGGGCGGACTGTAATGTCCCCTTCTCAGCAGTGATCGCTTCTGTTGACCGTTGGCCTATTCCGGAGACCCGTAGGGCTATGCAGATGGTGAAATTAGGGTTTCCTAGTTTTGAGGAGGTTGTTGCTTGGAGTTTGGGGTTTCTGATTGCGGATTCTTTCGGTTTCTCAGAGAGCTTCGCAGTGGTGTGTTCAGTTTGGCATTCCGGGCAACTTCGCGAATTTACTATTTTTAGTAAATTCTATTTTTGGCAGTGGACAGTTTGGGTTCAGTTTGGTCTTCTTCGGTTGTTTCAGCTCGCACTTCAGTTTTGGCCTTGGGCGCATTATTCTTGGAGAGATAAGTATTTTTCTTTATAATATTATATTTTAATATTATATGACCCTTTTGCATAGCAAGCACAACTTAAGTTGTTTTAAAAGAGGGACTTAAAGGGTCTAGGCGCCATGGAGGAATAAGTTATATTTTATAAAGTCAAATATTAAGCTTTTGAAAAAGGACGCCTATATGAAGGTTTGACTTTATTTTAAAATGTGAAATAAGCAAAAAGCGAAAATGGACGCCATCTTTTGGAGGGAAAAGGTGAATTTGAAATTAGGGTTTTGGGCGCCCTCTGGAAGCTTCTAGATGTTTCTCTCTCGTCTATATAATCAGGCCTCAGCTCTTCATTTGGAATCTTTTGTCTACTACACCGATATGCTATTGAATTGTCTTCAGGCACTCGCTTCGAGGAAAGCACACCTCCTAGCATTGGCTCTTCTTCTTGCTTGAAAGATAGCAACTAGTTGAGAGGTTAGCATGTATTAGGAATTATATTGCGTTTTCAGTTTAGTATATGCATTTGGAGTTATAGTTTTGCATTTATGTTCATTTCTGGAATTGCTGAATATCATATGGGAATATAAGAATTGCTCGCAGCTTTTGAAATAAAATCATTTTGGTTCTGGGCATTGAAGAAATCAGTTTCCTTAAGCTAGGCGACCATCTTTGCCAAGTTATAGATTTTATATTGCTCATTTGGATTTTTTTAAAGAAAATCGCCCTTGTAAGAGGGCCGTACTTTTCTGGAATTGGCCTTGGGTTCTGTGCAAAATAAATGATAGTCGTTTGGTGAGGTTTATGCATTCCATTTGGGGCGCCATCATTACTAGAGTAATCTGCATTTGGTTTTATGTCAATTGGGTGTGTTTTGGGTAAGTTATGTGCATTCTAGGGAGTCACTATGTTGCTGTTCTGAGTAATTTCTGTCATAATCAGTCAATATCAGATTTGGGGAAGTTAATAGCTGAGTGAGAAGTTATTGTAAAAGGAGTTAGAAAGTATTGGAGTGGGTTCTTTTATTGTTGCAGCATTGAAGGCCTCTAATCTTGTGATTCTGACAGGTTCTCTAATATATTGTAAGCTGAACAGTAGTACTGTCAGCACTTCTCAATTCTTCTCTTTGGTTTTATTGTACTGCCCACTGAATAAGTGGAAGAGGCTAGCTTGCCGCCTGTTACTGTTTTGCATTGTAATTTCCTAAAGTCTCCGCCATATGGTCGCCTCCTATCCTTCACGGATTGAGTAGCACATACTTGGTGTTGAGCTATTTTTCAGTATTGCATTAGATAGGGATCCTCTGACCGAATGCTCGTCGTTCACCGGCGCATCTCGTGGTTAGAGTTCTTATTCAGTATTTTCCTTTGAGATCCTCTGACCAATGCTCACACCTTGCCCTCACCGGGATCCTGGTGTACATTCTGGTTAGAGTTACTTCCGCATCGTTTTGGTTTATGCTAACCTTAACGGGTGCATGTTGCATTGTAATCATTTGTGAAAAAATCAAAAAAAAAAAATTGGTCTGGTTCATTACAGTGATGAAGTTTGTACTTGCATAGGTTTGTCCTCTTGCTTTAGTTTCCTCTTCCAAACTTTAATAGGTTCTTCCTTATGCTTGCCAAGTATATTTATCTTCTTGTTTTGTCTCGAAGGTCCCGTAATACAACTTCTACAATGATGTGCTATATGTCCATAGTTGTTGGATTTATAGCATATAACCTTATAATTGTAGTTTCTACTTGTCCACCCATAAAGATTTCTATTTTTGTTCCATCTATTGTTATATCTCACTTGTGTTCTACACTCTCTTGCCTTATGTCCAAAATGATGGCATGAGTAGCAATAGCCATAAAAGGTACTCTTGAACCTATATGTATGCACTTGCCTCAAAGGAAAGGGCTGCTTGAAATTGTCCTTGTCGACTTTAGGAGTCTTTACCCTTTCTACTTGTCCACCCATAAAGATTTTTATTTTTGTTCCATCTATTGTTATATCTCACTTGTGTTCTACACTCTCTTGCCTTGTGTCCAAAATGATGGCATGAGTAGCAATAGCCATAAAAGGTACTCTTGAACCTATATGTGTGCACTTGCCTCAGAGGAAAGGGCTGCTTGAAATTGTCCTTGTCGACTTTAGGAGTCTTTGTCTTCTTGTTACCTTCATTTTTTATAGAGCTTTTGAAAGTCTCTTCGAGGCTTTTTATCTTTCCCTCATTTGTCTTCTTAGGAGTTTCTTTGGAATCCTCCTTGAATGTAAGAATTTCTTTATAGCCAAGTCCTATTTTATTTGATGATGACCTTTTCCCATTAATGATGTCATCTAGGGTTTCGGTGCTTTTTCAAACTTGTGACTTGTGTTCAACTTGATGGTTGTCTTCTCCAATTCTTTCCTCACAGAAACAATTTCACATTCTAACCTTTCACAACTTTCTTCCTTTGCTTTCAATTGGATTTTTACCTCTTCTTGAATTCTTTTCTCTTCTTCAATTTGAATTTTCAAATTGATGATTGTTTGCTTTGCTTCCTTAATTTGATCTTTCAAATCAATGATCACCTTTTCGGATTCTTCTTGTATTTTGGCCTTCAATCTACACTCTTCTTGAAACTGTGTTTAGATCAACAATTATCTTCTCACATTCTTCAAGGCTTTGTATTAACTTTACATTAGATTTATTTGATTCTTGAAGTTGTAGCTCAAGTTTTTGGTTCTTCTTTCTAAGTTTTTAAGAGTTCTTCCCCAAAACATTCATTATTATTTTTATTCACAAGATGATTTACTATTTCGAAGAATTCATCTTTTGTTGCCAAGGGCATTATATTTATCACCTCATTACTTGCATTTGGTGTTCTATCATCAATACCACGATTGGTATTTCCTTTTCCCTTATTTCCTTTCCTTCTTGCCAATGGTTTGATATCTAACACTTTCGATAAACATTCTTCCACTACTTTAAGTGTGTGCAAGACATCATCCCTTGATTGTAATTTAGTACTAGGCTTGTTACCTGCTTCATAGAGTGATCTTGCCAATGGTTTGATATCTTCTATTGTCGTGATTAATCAAGTTTTTTGACATTTACCCAAAGGCTAGCAGGTTCACTAGCTCTGATACCACTGTAATGACTCGTGCTCCGGATTGATAGATTTTCAATTTATTTCTTATTGGATTGACAAAGGTTGTCATCCAATACTATGAAGGTAAGCTACTGAGTTCCAGATTATAAATGAATTTAAATGGACTATTGTATGTAACACATTATTATTAATTCTATCATAGTTCAATAATGGAAATTTGACAATAAAATATAATAGTTGTTTCTATTTTAGACTTTAAAATCATGCGTTTGAATATACAAGAGGCTTAGACCTCTATTAGTTTGTTGTTTCTGATTTTATCTTCATATTCATGTGATTTGTACTTGGGTGTTGTATCTGAATGTTCACTTAATATTCATGCATCCTTCTATTAGCTGATTGTTGGCTCTTATGGAGCACTTCAGACCTGCTACTAAGAAATACATATCTGCAATTCCCTTATCCTCTTCTCTACAAAATCTTACTTCCTTTTATATTTTCTTGCCATGATGAAGAGAGGCATCTTTTTGAATTGAGATAACCCTTTGAAAGGATATCACCTTTTATCAACTCTTTTTTATGCTAATTGTTGCCATCTAAATATATTTAATTATCTTTACAGACTACCTTTAAGATCATCACTGTCTTTGCACCCTTTCACATTGAGTTGTTGCCTTATTGTTAATCGCTTCTTTTTTTTTCTTTAATAGTCGATGCCATCTGAATACTCCCAATCGCTACATTAATCGCTACTCTTCATAATACATTCGCTTTAATATTTACACTTAGCACTTTGTCTAAGGTGGTGTAAGGGAATAGAGATTCGGAACAATATAATCCCTTGTCCTCTAAAGAATGCCCGTACCTATGTATGATACAGCAAAACACTGGCGGTGGCAATCTTTAGGAAAGTCATGGCAACTTTTGTTATATGCTATCACCCCCGCGCAGATATCCCATGCTATCAATAAAGTTTATTATGCCATGGATAATAGCAATTGAACTTCTTCAAATATTCCTCCAACCGATGTACTGTTAATACACCACCAAGAGAAGTTGTTGTGTCTAATTTAGTTGTCGATATCAGTAATGAGATCGAACTTCAAGCATAGGGGTGATGAAGATTTTGACACGGCCTTGGTGAGTGATCTCTGGGAAATATATATTTGTGGTGACTTGGAGGAATTTATCATCGAGTGTGTTGAATTTGTAGAAATTGGGTCAAGGCTCGATGCAATGAGCTTAGCGCAAGTCCTTCTAGGAGTTTGTGGACTTTCAACACACACCGTGCCTTTATTGCACCAATATCAACATTCTTCATTTAGATGGGCGATGATGAATTTAAATCAAGTAGATGTAAAGGGACAATCGAGCTCCCAAAAATTGGGACATTACAACTCCATTCTATTGAGGGGTATACAAAGGTGCCATGTGTCATTCTATACCGTTATTTTTACAAAAATTGTCGAAATCTACTTAACAAAACTCACTGCCGTTATCAATCCTCAAACACTTATCTTTTTACAATTCTGATTTTCCACAAGAGTCTTAAACTCTTTAAAACGGGGTGATCCCATAATAGTGGTTTACAATTTTTGGCCAAATTGGACACTGAAATTATTATTTTTAACTAAATCTTCACATTCAGGCACCTATAGCGGCTAAACTGTGAAGAATTTGAAGATGGTGCAAACTAGAGTTTCATCAAATTTTGTTTGTAGATTCTAAAAATATTTTTTCAAAATTTTTGGAATCAAATTGCACTTCTTTTCCATCTCCCACAAAAATTGATTTTTTTGAAAACAACATTTTTAAAAGTGACGACAAGATAACATAACTTTTTCCATGAAGGATAAAATTCTAATTCTTTCAAATTTAGATTTGTAACTCTAATATCTAGTGCTTCCACTTGGTTAGATAGTTTTTATTGAATATTTTTCCTTAATCAAGTTTCAAAGTGAAACTAATTACAATTCAGACACAATGCGGACCGTATAACATTAACTTTTTTTGTATATGTCCAAATTTAATTTAAATTTTTTTTGTTGGATCAAGGACTTCAATATCGTGCACTCATATTTTTCAAAAAAAATTTTGATAATCTTCTATTTTTCCACATGTGAAGAACAAAGAAATTCATTTTCGATGAAAACCTATGTTTAATAAAACTTAAAACAAATACATAACAAAACCAAAACATATTAAAATTATATTTATTGGATAGCTTGTTCTGAGGAATACCATAATCATTTGAAATAAATTTTAAATGAATTCATTTGATCCCCCAAAGCTAAACAAAAGTGATTTTTTATCAGCATTTTGATAGGTGAGACACATTTATAGGTATGGTTTAAAACTAGCGAGGTTCTATCCAAGGGGGTTTGATCTAAGGTGATTTGATCAAACCCTCTTCAATTGGAATCCTTAAAATGGAACTTTTTAAGGCTTAAATCATTATATTTTCTAAAAATATGTGATTTCAGCTAAAATTCGTTCCTCTCAGGAATTTTAAACCACTATTGTGACAACACCCAACGGCTAAAGACTTTAGTTTTACTTATGAAAATATAAACCCATATCTTACTATAATCATCAATGAAAGATACATAATATACAAACTTAGAAATCAAAGGAACACTAACATGACAAAAAACAGGAATGTGCCAAGTCACAATATCCTAGAAGATTTGTAAAAACTAGAATAAAACTGCACACGATTTTGCTTTCCATAAATGCAATGTTTGCAAAAATCACTCAAGATTACAATCATTCAACTCCTCAATGAGGTTTTTAATTTTCATGGTCCAAAGACCCTTCTCACCAATATGACCAAATCTCTAGTCCCATAACATTGTTTTCTTGACAAAAAAAATTGTTTCCAAAGAATGAGCACCCTTAGGTACCTAGAAAGCACAACCATCCAAAGTGGATGCAACGCACCTCTTTGTTGTTGGTTCCAATGGTGAAGGTGACGACTCTACAAATCTTTCCATTGAAGTAAAACTATTACACTAAATTGTGCATGCATCAAGCTAAAACAAAGTGCCAACCCGAACACCATTTGTGAGCACAATAGCTCCTCTAATAATCTTACACCCTCCACTTGAAAACAACAACCCACACAGCCACATCATTCAATTTACTTCAAGATAAAAGTTAATGTGTCAAACCAGGGATATGCAACACACCATTGATCCCCTTCACACATCCATCAAAGTATCTAATTGAAACTCATCCACAACCAACTATCTGCATGTGAGAATCTTCATCTAAGTACACCTTGTCATTGTCAAATTCTTCATACTTAGTGAGCCAACCCCAATGTGAGGTCATTTCTGATGCATGTGTAGCCAAAGCTACGACAAAGGCATCGCCATCATCGTGGGAAGATCAATCAACTTCATCATCAAAATAATTTTTCTTTTTATTATTTTTATTCTTCTTTTCCTCTTTGCAATCCTTTCAAAAATGTCCAAGTTTGTCGTAGTTCCAACATAGTGCCTTGACTTACCAGGAGACATAGATCTGCCATGAGATTTGGATCTTGACTTGTCTTTCTTTATGTCCTTCTTCTTGCCTTTTTCTCTAGGTCTTCCACAAACCACAAGGATCTCCTTAGCAAATTTTAGAAGTTTTCCTCTGCATCTCTTCAAAAAGTAATAATGCAACCACCTCATCCATCTTGAATTTGGTCTTAGTTCTCCCAATGCCCATCACCAGATGGTCCTACAAATCAGGCAACAAACATAATAGAGTCATACAACAATCTCCTCCATTTTAACTCCAACGAAGCTCAATTGGGCAACAAACATATTGAAGGCATTCAAATGATCAAATACAGATACACCATCCTCCATTCACAAAGAATACTTCTTTCTCAAGAATATCTTATTCACCAAAGATTTTTAACCTAATAAATTTCACCAAGCTTTTTCAAAAGGTTTGTTGTAATAGTCTCTTCCTGAACATTCAAAAGAATTAAATCCACCAAACAAAGTTTCACAAGACCCTTAGCCTTTCTCTCCATCAAGTCCCAATCTTCTCGTTTCATACCCAATAGCATAGTACTAGAATTTGCAACCCATAGATTTTTGTCCACAAGCATATCCTCCATTTTCAGTTTCCAACTCAAAATTACTACCATTAAACTTCTCCATTTTAATTTTTCCAGATGTGCTTGCCATCTCTTTCTACAATAAGATAAAAAATACTTTGTGCAAACTCCCATTCAATCGAAGATTAGTACAAAAATCCCTCTACCCAACAGCTAGGATCAAAGGTGATCAAGCTCTAATACCAACTAAAAGGAAGCAAAGCATGCGGAAATACTTCCTACACCAATCTAATACAGAGAGTATTATGCAAACTTTTATCTTTTCAACTTACAAAAATAGAAACACATATGAACATAAAATAAACAATATACCATAACATAGATGTACATGGGGAAAACCCTTTCAAGAGAAAAAACCCACACTCTAAAGCAACCCAAAGTATTATTCAATAAACCAATGGAATACAATAAACTTTGAAAGCAAGCTCTAACAATATCATCGCCAACATGTAAAACTAGAGTAAATTTAATAGCATAATGATACCTACAAATCAACCATACGAACTACAACTCCAAGCACCAAATAAATAGATGAAGTACAAACTAGAAGCCATGAATGGTTTGGGAAAACCATTTGCAAACCCATGAGAGGTATGGCAATCAATACTTGAGTTCAAATTCCAATTCCCCTCCTTGGTTTTGGTCTTCCCGACTATTTTCACAATATTCCTTAAATGGGCACCCCAATTTGTCCTCATTCAACATTCAAAAAGATGCTCCATTGCAAATGCTTTTGCTTGTATAACTATTTATGGTCAACAATCTTTGGCTTTTGGTCTATTTCAGTCCATTCGACAAGGATGCCCTCTCGCCTCGACTCTCTATGTGTTGGTTGTTGAAGGTTATGGCTACCTCGCTCAAGCAGTTGCCCACTCCCTTGTCAAGGGGTTCGTTATTCTCAATTTTGAGCAATAATTGGTTAATGGTCATTTTGTCAATGATTCTTTTCTCATGCTTCTCAAGGAAGAAGAGGATATCTCTCAGGCCCTCAAGTGCCTTGACATTTTTTGCCAAGCCTCTAGCTCTAGAATTCAATGGCACAAGATTTTGTGTTATTGACAATCCTTCCTTCCCAAGCTTGCCTAGCTGGATTCCTTTGATTGGAAGTGGATTGACCATGGAGAAATTTTTCGATTCCTAGGGATACCTTTTGCCTTCCACACCAGCCCTATCAATCTTTGGCAAGTGATGCTTACAAGAATCAAGAAAAAATTATAGTACCAGATCACAAAGCCTCTCTCATTGGCCACTAAGTTTCAGATTTGTTCCAAGATTTTGGCGGCCACTCATGTTTACTATTCTTCTTGCTAGGTTCCTTCCAAGGCCTCATACCTTAAAATGGAAAAAATCCTCGGAGATTTTCTCTACCCGTCTAGCAATGGGCACCATGGCTTTCACAGAGTGGCTTGGCAATTTTGTTGTTTTTCGTGGGAGGTAGGAGATCTTAGATTGATTTCCATTCATTAGCAAGGCATTGCTTTGTGTGCCAAATGGATAATTAAGGTGCTCACTGGCAACGAGGCCTAGAAAATTCTTGTTTTCCCTTGCATTAGTTCTAGCGTCCCTCACAACCGTCTGGCCTAGAAGAGTATGGATATTGGCATTCTTTTGACTATGAAGGAAACAATTCACATACAGTGCACCTTTGTGATCAAGAGTATCTAGAAAGCTTGGGAAGCCATCAAATCGTGGCTTTGGTGAGTTGGAGATGATTTTCGCAATGGTTTATCCATTAATCAATATTCTACATAGTGGTCCTAGCTCTTCAACTCTCAGAGGAGATCGTTGGCTCTCTTACCCTGGACCCAAGCTCTCAAATTCTTCGAGGAGCCAAAACCTTGCTAGATTTCATTCATCCAACCATTAAGAATTTACTTCCTTGGGCGGATTTCAAACAGAAATTCAAACTTTCCAACCAAGATAAAGAAACTTACCAAACTACTATTGCCTCCATTCCTGTGCAATCACTTCACAAGTTGGGCATGTGAAGCTTTAAACCTTGGTGGAAGGATTGGAAGTGGTTTCCAAATACTCCCTTTCGGAGCTATAGGCCCTCTAAGGGTTATTCTTGGCTCTCTCCTCGTTTGCATATGATTGATCAACTTAATTTCCAATAGCATTTTCAATCCTCCTATGGGGTTTGGCAAAAACATTTCCAAGGTGTATGGGCTGCTATTCTAGAGCCTAAATTTTCCCATTTTGCTTGGTGTCTACTATACCAAGGTCTTCCCATGGGGACCAGGCTCACTCACATGGGTGTTTCTACTCCCAATTGCCACTTTGTGGCCAAATTGAGACCCTCAAGCACCTCTTCTGGTTTTGTCCTCAGGCTCAAGAAGCTTGGACTTGGATCCATGACTTCTTTAAACCCTTTTGGCCCACTCCCTTTTCATGGCACATGGTTCTTCTTGGGGATTGGTCTAATCTCCCTCACAAGTATACTCAAATATGGCACACTTTCAAGGTGGAAATTTTATTAAATATTTGGAAGGATAGAAATATCGTATTGTTTAATCGCAACATTGTTGATAAATGTTTTTCTTTGTACGCTAAAGCTATGATTTGCTATAATGTCTTATGCAGATTCAAGTGCAAGTCAACAAAGTTGCACATTAAGTCTCTCATTAGTTTTATTGGACCACTGGGGAAATGCTCCTTGCACTGTGGCCAGGGTGCCTCTCAACTCCACCCCTCCTCAAGGGTGTCGGCGTGGACATAGCCACACTTCCAAAAGGGGCAGCCGAGGTGATTGCAAGTCTCGCTCTCGAGGTCCTCTATAAAATCCTAGGGATGTTGCTGCCTTTGGAGGATGGTCTTAGCCTTCGCATCGCCATCTCCTCGACAGGACACTGGCTGGCTTGACAACAACAAATTTCCCCATGTCCGCTTGCCATCTCTCCAGCTCTCACTTACCCACCCTCGAAGGAGAATGTTGAAGACAACACTCTCACTAGCCGGAAGCCAATTGATGATTCTAACCTTGGTGATATTTGGGGGAAACTTGAGGATAAAGATCCTCCTCTGCCTAGCATAGCCATTGTTGTTTAATGTAATGTTTTGTTTTTAGGGTTTGGCCCTTTTTCAAGGTGTGCTTTCCTACCACCCTCCTTTTTTTTGTGAATATTGTACTATTTTCTTTATATTAATGCAAAGTTAAATAGGATATATTCATCAAAAAGAAATGCTCCATGACAAGTGTAACAACCTATCATAATGCTAGTCAAAATTCCAATGTAACCTCCCTCTTACATGCTCTTACACATTATAGAATCTATCATATGTAACTCCCTTCATGATTACTTTACACACACCACAAGATGCTAACACATGGCTAATCCATCCCACCTCAAAGTGGGATGCCTAACTCCTCATAGAAGACAAAACTCACTAAGAGATGAAATCTAGTAAGCCTCAAGTGGGACACCAACTCTCGCAAGAAAACAAAATAGCAAGTACATACAAAATATATTAAAAAGAACATTAGGAATGTAAAGTTGAGACACATTTTTCCAACAAGAGGGAGATTCAACTCATAGGCCACTTTGCCCACCTACTATAGTAATCAAAAAGTTGCATAGAATTTTGATGTTCAGTTCCCTCTACTTGTAAACTTGAGGGATGTTTGCTTATATGGCTCAATGCATGGAAAGACCAAGTCCTTTTCGATGAATGTGTACTCAAAAAAATGTTGATTTCCCTGTTGTTTCATATGTTTTGAGTCAAGGACAATTATCCTAGAGAGCTTTGAGGAGATACTCCCCAATGGCTAATCATTGAATCAACGGCTAGTAGCTTGGAACTACCTAGCAAGTAGGATGTGAGGGATGGTGGAGGTTGGTTGGACATATATTTATATGGCATCATCTTGGTGGAAGAATGGTAAGAGGTGTTGAACCACCACTCCTCAAGGGGTAGCCATTTCACCCAATGAGTGTTACTTTGAAGCAAAGCAACTGAAATAAGTCTCCAAGCATTTATTTACTATCTTTGTTTGACCATTAGTTTCTAAGTGCTATGTTGAGCTCATTTTCAATGGTGTTCTCTACAAATTGAATAGTTCTTGCCAAAAATTACTATTGAAGTTGGGGTCACAATCACAAACAATGGAAGTGGTGAAACCAACAAATGCATTCCTGGTGAATGCCAAAGATCTTCCTTCTTGCATCAATACTTACCTTACCCAAGACATTGATTTCAATGACAAATGGTTTTGAAAGCATCAATTTCAATGATAAATGATTTTGAAAAATTTAGCATGGAAAGTACTAGTGTGGTAAACATGGCAAGTTTGAGAAGGGCAAAGTCACAAGCTTTATTGCTTTAGACCATATGAAGGCATTTTTCTTAACATTCCCATTCAAGGAGCAACAATTTTACCATAGTCTCAGACAAATTTACAATAATAACCTACCTAAAAATTCCCAAACACTTTTAAGAGTGTGGTTCGGGCTAATTTTGCAAGTTCACAATTTTCTTGAGATTAACCTTAACAACTTCAATGGAGACAATATGGCTGAGATATTCTATCTCCATTGTACCAAAGAAAACTAGGAGCACTTTGCAAATAATTGGTTTGCTAATAGTAATTGTAGGCTCTAGTCCAAGAGCATGAGATGTTCTTCCCATGTCTTGTACACAATAATGTCATTGAAAAAGACCAATATGATCTTCCAAAAAAATGGCTGGAAACCATCATTCATCAGACTCTAAAATGTTAATGATGCATTTGTGAGGTCAAATGGCATCACCAAAAATTCATAATGGGCCTCGTGAGTATGGAAAGTTGTCTAAGGAATATCTTTATTCCTCAAGCAAATATAATGGTAGTCAAAGTGTAAATTGAACTTGAAGAAATGGGCCCCATGCAGCTCATCTAACAATTCATCAATGACAAGGATAGGGAACTTGTCTTTCATGGTGATTTTATTAAGCTCTCAAAAGTACACACACAATTTCCATGAGCCATATTTTTTGTGAACCAAGAGTATTAGGGAGAAATACGCATTAAAACTAGACCAAACGACCCCAACATTGTGCAATTGTTTCTTCTCAATTTCAAGTTTTTGAATATAGGGGTAATGATACAAGTGAATATTTGGCGGTCAACTACTCATAATTAGTTTGATATTTGGTGAGTGTTGAGGCAATAATCCTTAAGGTGCTACAAATACTTGTGAATGCTTGTCAAGGAGTAAATGCAAGTCCACATGGTCAACTAAGTCATCCATTGTCATTTGCATAGCAAAAAATGAGCAATGAGTCCTTGAGACCCCTTTCTTAATAACTTCTCCATGCAATGAGAGTTAATAATTCGAGTGGGCCTTGTTGTCACACACTTAATATATATTGTTGCCCATTAGTAGTGAATTGCATCCATAGTTTAGTGAAATCTCGCACGATTGATCCAAATGTACAAAGCCATTAAGCACTCAAAACAATGTCACACTTACTTAATAGATGTGCAAACATATTAGATTGTAGAATGCAATCTCCCATTGCAATCCAAGCATTTTCCTTTATAAGCCAAAGTGCCCCCATTGCCAATCATCACCTCAAAATTGTTCCAAGAATACACATAAGTTACTAGCTTGGCCACTCGAGAGTCAATGAAGTTATGTGTGATGCCAAAATCAATGAAGATGATTAGGTAATGTGCTTTGAAGTAGCCCAACACCTTCATTGTTTGGGGTGCAATGATTCTAGCTAAGGCATAAACAAAAATTTTAGGGGTTGAACCATCACTCACACCCATTTCTTTGAGTTGTTCCTCAACTAAACTATCTTCTGAAAGAATCCAACATGTTTGATGATGAAGGTGTCTCCATCTAAGAGATAAAAATTTTGTCCAGTGCATTTATGCCCCAAAGCATATTTCTATGGTTGGTGGTTAAGTAAGTAGACTAGTGATGGGTAGTTGCCCTAATGTGGTGTGGGTTGAAATGTCTATTGAGTGTTGGCTTGTGGTTATTTATAGGGATGCCATTAGACAACAAATTTAATTCTAAATAATTTAGCCAATCTAAGAGCTTCCATAAATGTGGCAGGCTATAATGTCCCCATTTTAGCCATACGCTCTTCTGTGACTGATAGCCTATTTCTAGAGCCTCATAGGCTAGTTAGAAATGGAAATTAGGGTTTCCTATTTTATAGGAGGTTTCAGTTGAGCTTCTGAAGGCTTGCATGCAGGAGTTTTGAAGTGAGTTTTGTTAGTTTTTAGATCAGAAATGTAAACAAGCAGAAAAAATACAACACAATGAACACGGTGATTACCATAGGAAAACCCTCCTACTCGAGGGAGAAAAACCTAGCAACAATAATCTCTTATATATCAGAAGAAAAGTGCAGAAAGCTGCATACAAATCAGGCCCTACACAAGGCCGAGACTATACAATGAATGGAGACACTTCTCCACAAATGATGACACTTCTCTTTGAAATGGATCTGCTGCTAAGAATGGTGAACTATTGTTCAAGAAGTGAATTAGAGAGTGAATGAATTGATGTTCAAATGAGAGGACTTCATCCTCTTTATATACAAAGCTAGGCGACCTCTCTAGGTCGGCTCAAGAAAAATGTAATTTTATTTATGTGGCTAAGGCCGACCTGCCTTTATTTAAGAGAAAAATAGCTCCTGAAGCTACAACACTAACACTCCCTCTTAGCAAGGGAGGTATTTTCCAGCTATCCTCGTCATGGAGTCTCTCAACATGATGCCCACAATGGCTACACCCATTTGTGGAAAACCACATCTCAATCTCAGAGATGTACAAGAGTTCATCACAGAGTCTCTCAACGTGATGTTGTCATGGATTCTCTCAACATGACGTCCACAATGGCTACTCCCATGCATAGCAGCATTAATCGTGTGGGGAATAAATCGGCAAACCAAAAGTTCAGGATTTTTTGAAAAAATTGGATATACAAAAAAAGGCAAAAAATTGAAGAAAAACAGTCAGAAAGTTATTTTTTTTAAAATTTAATGGCATTTCCATAGCATACAGACATTGAGAGCAAATAAAATATAGAGTTCAATCCATGAATTATAGAAAACAAATTTTCGTTGGTTATACTCATATCGCTGATTAGTAATTACATTGCACAAAACATACTACAATTGCATAAATATCAGATGGTGACAATTGTCAAAATGTCTATTATAATATAGTTTGTGCCTTTGTACAAAGTAAACCTATAAACTAAGTACAAAGTTCCAAAAAAATCAATTGTAGCAAATGACGTGCTAGAGGGCAGAAGCTCTCGCTCCCAATGTTGAAGCTGCTAGGTGACCGGTTGCCCGTTGAGCTTCTTCAAGTATATCAAGAGGCACGTTGGCCTCCGCGATGATATCTACATCTTCAGGCTCAAGACAATATTCAAATTCATCCTCAAGAACATCATCATCAGATGCAGCAATCCACTCAGACTCAAGATCAATCTCGTTGAGGTCAATTGGGGCATCTTCCTCAATAGTTCCTGTTTTTGTCCCATGTAGAAATTAGTCTTTGCTCTACAAGTGAAAAACACAACGACAACAATTGAAATTGATTGCAAGCGTATTAAAAGTCTCACCTTGAGCTTTCTTTAGCTTCAGGCGGAGGTTGTGGTGAACAAACACCAAGTCATTCATCTATTTTTGTGTTAAGCGGTTGCGTTTCTTGGAATGTATGTGTTCAAAAACACTCCAATTATGCTCACAAGCGGATGAGCTGCATGGCTGGGTCAAAATGCGTATTGCCATCCACCTTAGATTTTTGCATTCGTGGCCAAAAAAATCCCACCATTGAGCTGAAAGTTCAAAGAACATTATATGGAGATGAGTATCATGTAAGAATATCTTAAAATCTAAGACACATTTAATGATCATGTGACATGAAAAATCAAAAGATTATCAAAATTTTATAGAGTCTACCTAGTTGGAAGGTCTTTCGGCCTTCCACAGCAACCCTAGAAGAGAGAAAACCCCTTCCCTGCCTGTACAATTGCAACTCTGACATAGCTTCATGCAATCGTTCTTGGTTTGGAAACATTTTGTCCATGCACTTTAACAATCCTTGTGTGATTTCAGCATCAATTTGTCTGAATGAAGAGTTGTAGAATAACGATGGATTGAGAAAGTATCCTGCAACATGGAGAGGGGAGTGCATCTGTCCATCCCATCTCCTATCTATTATGTCCCACAATGGCATATACCTATCCCTGTCATTTTCCAGCCTACCCCTCATCACCTCCTTGGCCCTATCCATGGCCTCATACAAGTATCCCATGGGGGATTTATCCCCATCCACTAGCCTCAAGACTTTTACTAGAGGCTCCGAAAATGATACAACTTGTTCAGCCACATTCCAAAAACTAGTAGAATACATGTAATCTGCAACTGCCATGCCATCTGTTTGATTCCCAAAGCCAGACTCCATCCACTCTCTTGAAACAAACATTCGTTTCAAATTCATTTTTTGTTGACAAAGAGTCTGTAGTGCAAGAAAATGTGTTGCGAATCTTGTCACCCCTGGACGAACTCGGTCCTTGCCCTCTGTGAAAGACCGCATCATACTCAAAACCCTTGTGTAGTTATAAATATATTTGGTAACAAAGCAAGCCTTGTGCAGTATCTCCTTAACCCATTCAATTTTCCCAATGTCCTCTAGGGTTAGATCAATGCAATGTGCTACACATGGGGTAAAAAACATGGAGGGGTATTTTTCTATCAAAAGTTTCCCAGCAGCAACACAAGCAGCAGCATTGTCTGTAATAAATTGAACCACATTTTCTGGCCCCACTTCCATGACTACCGAGTCATACATATCGAACAATGCAGCTGCAGATTTCATTGTATTTGATGCATCTACAGATCTCAAAAAAACAGTGCCAAGATCAAAAGAGACAAGGAAGTTGATGAGGGTTCGTTTCCTTCTATCTGTCCATCCGTCTGACATAATGGTGCACCCACTATTAGTCCACTCTGATCGATGCTCTTTAAGAACATCTTTGACATCGTTTACTGCCTCATTGAGCATACTAGTCCTCAATGTCTGATAAGATGGAGCTCGAAACCCAGGACCTATAGCTGCAAGAGCATCAACCATAGCTTGCAAATATGGAGATCTGGCAACATGGAATGGCAAGCTCGAGGAGTACCAAAAATTTGCAATGGCCTTCTTCGCTTGATCGTGGACATTCTTCCTCCATCCTGTACTCTCCAAAGTGGTCTGTGATCCTGGTGTAGTACGAGGTTGGAAGAAACCATCAATGTTTCCTCCACCTGTGTTTGGGCCACGTGTTGTAGAAGAAGGTGTTGATCCGGATTCCCTAAAACCCCCATGCCCACCATCCTCCTCATCCAAGTTATTTCTCTTCACACTTGCAGAATTAGAACCTGTTTCAACTCCAGTTCTTGCTTTTTTGGCCTTATTCTCAGCGATACTATGAAGAGCTTGTTTTGCCTGATATGTGACATCTGCAGGGCAATCTGCACAAATGGTGGTGTTATTACCTGGTTCTTTTGACAAATGCCATTTGAACCGATATATTCCACCACCGACTTCATCCTGGCACCAATTGCATTTAACCTTTGCACTACCATCAATTGGTGTGCAATGTGTCCACGCAAAGTCTTTCTGACGTGGCATTGTGATCACTAATCAAGAATGAAATCTGCAAAAGCATTTTATTTCTGTAAGATAAAATTGAAATTTGATCAAATTTAAAATAACCAGCTAATTTTTTATGAACTATTGATTATATTTAGTTTTACTATTTACTAATTTACTGTATTTTTTAATACACTAAATATTTTTAAAATGATATAATAATAATAATTAATTAAAATTAATTAATGATATTTATAAAATAATTAATTAGAAAATAGTAATACAGTAATTTGAAAATAGTAATACAGTAAATATTTTTAAAATAATATAATAATCGTGATTATAATAAAATAATAATTGTAAAATAAAAAATAATACAATATTAATTAAATACTAAATAATAATAAAACTAAATAAATATATTTAAAAATAATACAATATTTTTTATTTAGTATATTATTGATTTTGAAAAAAACAATACAGTAATACTAATTAAATAATACTAAATTATTGTATTGTAAATCTTAGTTTTATTAGTATTAAAATTAATAAATAGTAATACAATATTTAATTAGTATTTAAATTAATAAATAGAAAAAAATTGTAAATTTATAATAGTAAACTGTAAAATTGTAAATTTTTAACAATAAAATTAAAATACATTTACAGAAAAATGCAAGCAGCAGCAAGCCTACCTCACGGGAAGGAGGAGTCGAAGACCAACAATGGTGCGGAACTCTGCAACAAAGCGCCGAACTCTGCAACAAAGGTGAACAAACAATGGCGTCCAAGTGAAGAAATGGTGAACAATGGCTTTCAAATTCGCCCTAACTTTGAAGTCCGCCGCTGTCACATTTTCACGCAACTAA
>VDFB02333268.1:0-15291 GCA_007258455.2 Sequoia sempervirens | reverse complement strand
AGAGAAATATACACTACAAGGGCTTTCACCTCATACTTCTCCGTCACAGAGAAATATACATTGCAACAGATCTTCATGATGATGTGACTCCCTCTGAAGCTCCAAGTTCTTGCATTAACCTCCTGACCTCCTCGTCCAAGGTTGCCTCTGTTGGTTTGTTAGACTCCCTTTGAATGTTAATTCCTCCTTTTCGAAGAAACTAATCGCAATGACAATCTGAATAGATTCTTCCTCTTTGAGAGATGTCTCCAGTTATGTGCCACCAACTCAGTCCCATGGCAACAAGCCGTGTCTCCATTCTTCAGCTTGCGTGACTTCCTCACAGGATGCATCAAGCTCTTCCTCTCTTGAATGCAATCTCTCATCATCCTTTTGCTCCTCGATCCATCTTGGAAGCATTTTTAGAGAGATTACTAATAGTTCATAGAATCAAACTATCCCAAAGAGAAATACCAATGCTAGAAGCATATATGATTCACTATTCCAATGCATGAATTAATAACTACATAAAAGATTATGAACATTATTCAAGGGTATGAAATACTTATCTCTTTATTGTCTAATCTTCCTCACAATCCACCAATTGTTCTTTCTTGATCTTTGCACCTAAAGATTCAGATCTGCTGCGATGGAATGATTCAAAACTGTTTGCAACTTCAAAAAAACATCTTCAAAGAAATCAATGCCTTAGAGGAAAGAGTTCGTTGCTAGCCTCAAGCTTCTTCCATATTAAATTCACCACGTTCTTCTGCAACAGTTGCAAGATTCTGCAATAATTGATCATGATGGGATATAATGTTCACACACAGAATGCTTCAATGCAAGTCCCACTACATAGGAGTTTCATTTAATTTTCAGGCAACACAGGTCCCTTCACTCGAACCTGCCAATTTTAGGCATCCTGATGCCATGATGGCCCAAGGGGTTAAGCTTCGACCTCCTTGGAGAATCACGGGTAGGTGTTGACACACCATTCACTAGGCGAATGAAGTTTCCTTCCCTTAGACACTTCCCAAAAAAAAAATAATTAGAATCCTGAAACTTTAATCTGAAGTGGAGGCGGACTCCTCCTCCCGACATCTGCTTAATGAATTCCTAACACCTTCAATTTCAAACGACACAGTGGCTTCCAAATAGAAGAATAGATATTCTCTAGTGAATGCTTTAATATTCATGGCTTTAAAGAGATGCCCGACACTAGAAAATATCAACCAACAATCCTTCATATACTCACGCCATGGGTTGGTTATATTCACAGGCAGTTACATTGGCTGTTGCAGACCTGCGCCAACTTGCAAAAGGAGTTTCCAGCCTTAATATGGCTTACACACCAGCAATGACCTTTAATCTTTAACGCCCACCTACCAGCTACAGGTACGCCTTTCCTTAACACATTTTTCAACAAACCAAAACTTGCGACCTGCCTTATACATTCATCCGCCCACTTGCCTACCTCTGACGGCTATCTTACATGGCGCGAACTAGCATATAATCAAGCCCCTAGCTCAAGGGAGTATCACGACTTGGTAAACCTGCAATATATCTCTGTAGCTCCATGCCTAGTTGCTGGCAAATAATGACAATGGTCGGCAACAATTAACTAAGGTTGCTCCTCGAAAACCCTGCTAAAAACCTCAACCTGCACTATCAAAGTGCTAAGCCCAAATTGTGGATACTCATTTTTTCACCTTCTAATCCTATACTCTGCCCAACGTAGGATTGATGCCTTAGTAATTACAGTGAATGACAAGCTCCTTCAGAATGCTTAAATAGATCTGATCAGATATTTCCCTGAACCCGCTCTGATACCATGTTAGTTTTAGATCAAACATGTAAGCAAACAAAAAATTCAACACCACATAGAATGAACACATTAGATACCTTGGGAAAACTCTCCTACTCGAGGGAGAAAAACCCAACAAAAATATATCTCATATATATATCAAATAGAAGTGCAAAATGCTGCATACAGAGTCTGGCCTTACACAAGGCTGAATAAATACAATGAATAATAGCATCACTCCTTGATGCAAAGATACAAGTGAAACTGATCTGCTGCTAAGTGCGAACTCCTTCTTGAAAGAATGCCAATTGAATATGAGAATGACTTGATGATTTGATTGAATGGACTCCACCTTGTATATATACAAAACAAGGTGACTCTTCACTTAGGTCGGCCTCCTTTTAAGAAATAAGAAAATATAAAATAATAATTGCAATATGTAGGCCGACTTGCCTTTAATTAAGGAGAAAATATCTCCTGAAGCTACCAAACACTAACATAGCAAGCATCATCTCCGATTATCACTTGTAAGTTGGTTTCTCTTTCTACCAAGTCTGAAAGATGCTCACAATATCCTGTAATGTGTCGTGAAGCACCACTATCAATCTACCATGTGCTACTGTCAGTTGGAACATTGCTTGATAGAGCAGAGATGAATAGAAATCCTCTTGAGTTGTCTCTTGATTCCTTTTGAGGTGAGCCATCGTCAACATCTGTAGTAGAAGCATGTTGCTTGGTCTTGTTGCACAATCTCTAGCATAGTGACCATACTTGTCACATCTGAAACACTGAATATGGGAGAGATCCTTCTTCTTCTTTGGTTCAGGTGCAAAATCTGATTTCCTATCTCTATTTCTTTTGAAATTGCCTTTTCTCCCTTCTCTTCCTGTCCTTCTGAAAGTTTGAGCAACAAGAACATGATTGTCTTCATTGTGAGAGCTTCGTTCATTACCTCTTGCTGCCAACCTGGATTCCTCTTGAATGCAATCAGCTCTAAGATGATCAAACTTGGGTAATTTAGATCTTCCACAGATACCTTGGATAAAGGGCTCCCAAGATTGAGGAAGACCATTCAGTGCCAACATGACTAAATCTCTATCTTCAACTATATCTCCAATGGCATATAGTTGATCTTTCAACTTAGTGATCTTCATGAAGAAAGAGATGACTGAATCTCCTTTAGCCATCTTTATATGATGAAACTGTTGTCTCAAGGCAAGAGCTCTGCTAGTGTTGTTGATCTCATACAGTCCTTCCAAAGTCTTGAACATATCTTTGGCCGTCTTCAACTTGGATATAACTGGCACAAGATGATCCTTCACAGAATCAATTAAGATCTTCTTAGCCCTCGTGCCATTCTTCTTCCATTGAGTTTTCTCAGTCTCATCGGATGGCTCGGGCACATCGCTCTCCACGAAATTGAGAAGATCATTCTCTTCCATTGCAATAAGAACTCTGAACTTCCAAGAGGTGAAGTTGGATGCACCATCAAGCCTATCTTCAACCTTGAGTTCATTCACCATGTTGTACCCAAACCAAATTTTTTGCTTCATCAAGGCATTTTGCATTAATAGTCTAAATTTTGCTAAAATGATGTAAAATATAGTTTTGGGCAATATCAAGCATGGAGTTTTTGTCAATAGTTTGTCAGTCAAAGTCAGTTATATTGATCAGAACCTGAAGCAGATACTCAAAATGGAGCGTTTCACGATGGAGGGACATCTCACGGCAGCATTTCATGTTGCATACGGTCATTCCAGTGATCGAGACATAGTTTTCAGTGATTAATTTATGAAGATTTCTCAGGGAAAAGCACAAAAGCGCAACTATAGCCCAGGGGCGCCCAACTTTTTGAAGGTCAAGATTTTGATAAAAACCTTCAAGCATCCAGTCAATCTCTTCAGAATTGGTCTGGCTATCCGATAAGCTATCCAGCGAAGCTTTCCGAGACCCACAGCTTCGGCTATCAACGACAGAAGTTGAAATCCCTAAATTTCCAGATGTGAGAAATTTGTCATTTTCAGGCAAAAGTGCAACTCTAGCTTGAGGGCGCCCATCTTAAAGAAGGGGTAAATCTTGGCGTTTTCAATGACGGATACAGTCAATCTACTCTTGACTAGTCTGCTTATCCAACGAGATATCAAGCACAGTCATCCGCGTTTCAGAACTCCGGCGGCAGTCATTCGAAGATCAGCTTAAAATGGAGTTTTCACGTTTCTGAGCTTCTCCGTTTATTCCCAGTGCAAGTACAGGCCAGGGGCGCTGGCTTAAAGGACCTTTCAAATGGCAAAATTTGCAGACAGAGTCTTCACGACATCAGTAATACTCTAGCTCAGCTCCGCGACGCACCATTCTGCTTGTCAATCCGACGTTCCAGGTGGTCGTGGTAGAGATTCTACATTGCGTAATTTTGGGCGGGCAACAAATGGTTTTAGGTGTATTTTCCGCAGTCGAGCCCACAGCCTTTGAGCTGTCAGGATGAGCCCTTCGGCGTTGAAGTCTTCCACGGCTGTGGCGTAATCATTTTATCTATTCAGCGAGCTGGCGAAATCATTGCCGGGATTTGGCAGTCGCTCGTACGTGCGAGGTCTTTTAGTGTAATACTGCAAAGTGAAGATGTCCGGAAAATGGCCAAGTCTGGAGCGGTAATTTTAAATAAAATACGCACTGGAGTGTTTAAGGTCTTAGAAGCAGTTTGCTTGCTTTGTCACCTCCAGAGACTTCTCTTATGGGCCCTTTCGAGTACGTCATTTAAAAGCAGATAATGCTTTCGAATCGGGTTGTCGGCTCCGGTCTCGAGAGGTCAAGAATTACTTGGATGAAAGTTAGGCTTTACCGTCAAATGACACCGGTGCAACTAAGAGCGAGCTTTTACTTTTGACCCTTAACCTGACTTCGGGTGCTTCGTGTTAGCGGCGTTGGATCTTGAAATATCTCTAGGCATCACGGTGAGTTTCATTTCTGTCGTGAGGTTCACCATTCACCGTCAGCGGCCGTTTGAAGTGTCAGATGGCAGTTTAGGAAAATGGCCAAGTCTGGAACCCGTAAAGCAATTTAATCAGGTGCGCCTAATTTTTCAAGGGGTTAAGCGATGGATTTTGCAGTTATGTCTCCCAGCAGACATTTCTTCCTTGTTCAGTAGGCTTTTCGGAGTAATTCTTCATATCAGTCCTCGGCATCGCGATCATCCGAAAATCGATTAGCCGAAGTTGATCATATGATGCTATCGGCTATTAAATAGGGAGTTAGTAAAAAGTGAAATAACTTGAGCAAATGGACGCCTATGAGCTCAAGAGTTGACTTTTCGGAATCGTTGAAGTCTCACGATGGATCTCAAAGCTTCATTCCGGATTGTCAATTGAAGTTCAAAATATTTAATATTTATTTTGTAATTTTAGCATTAAAATGGCGATTTTCTATTTTTGGCGCCTATGCTAATTGCATGATAATAAATATTTTATTATTCAAATTCGAACTTCCAGTCAGTGCCAGTGGAACTGAAAGGCAACCAATCAGAAGGCTTCTATTTTCAGCTGAGGTTTTAAATCTTGCAGTTGTCAGATTGATGCGAATTTCATCTTCTTTAAGCATGGCGCCATCTTCATTTATTATTCACAAAGCTAAAGAGAAATTCGTTTTTCTTAAGAGAAATTCATATTTTTGAAGCAAAATTCGTTTTTCTTCAAAGCAAGGCGTATTTTTCAAGCAAAATTCATATTTCTTCAAGGCAAAGGTGTATCTTCAAGGCAAATTCGTTTTTCCAAGCAAAGGCGAATTTTAGCAAACCAAAGGCAAATTCTTCATCAACAATCATTGGCGAAGACATCAAAACATTTTCTCTGTGATTTTTCCAAAGAGTCGGAATTATCGTGAGACTTGAGACAAGATGGCGATTTTAACAGAAGCAGAGCACTAAAAACTTCTTTCTTCTGTCTTAAATTCTTCTATTTCTCGTCTTAAATTCTTTCGCGTGTTTGAAGAATTGGCGACTTTTGGCAAAACAAATCATCTGGGTTGATTCAGAATAGCTTCCTCGAGAAAACCCATGTGCGAAATTTTCGGGGAAAATTTACTCGAGCATGTTCCTCGGTTTATTTTCTCAATGAAAATTCCTTGCATGAAAGTCGAGTAGAAGTCAAATTTTTATAAATCGACGATACGGGTTGTCTTAGAATCTTCTTACGGACAAAACCCATATCTCGAGATTTTTAAGCGAAAATAACTCTTGAGCTATTTTTAGCCTCGGCCAGGCTATTTTAGTTTTCAGGAAAAGTTGTCGGAATATAGCCGTGTTCCACGATCCATGGTGAGTTTTTAGTCACAGTACACATAAGTGATTTGAGGCAAATCGGTCTTAATTCGCGTTCGATTAAAGGCTGAGACGATTTGTATCAAGCTACAGAGGTGTTGGCCATCCCACTTGATTCACGGAGCCGCCAAAAGTTATAAGTCGATGAAATGCTAGTTTAAGTGTGCAAAGTGCCAAGATTTGCTCAAGTTAGCGACATTCGGATGTTGATGCGATTGACTGACCTCGTTGAGGATTGATTTGCTTTCGAGATCCGCGGCTAGTAGGCAGGACCACCTCTCGGGATAGACGTACGCCTGAGAGTTAACTTGGCGTTACCCTTTCAAGTTAACTTCGATGTTGTCATCACATGCATATCTGATACGAGATCGACTTCCACACTTGGGAGTTTTATTTAGGGTTTCGTTAGCGATGGTAGTCTTCCGGTTAACTTCAGCTTTCAATAAGGGCGTGCATGCTTTCGCTGTTGTCCATTTTAGATTAGATGTTTTTCGTTGTGATGGTAGTTTTTCGAGTTAACTATATAGTTTACTTCATTAGGGTTTGGCAGCAAATCTTGCATGCATTGCAAGAACTGTAGATGACTCAAAGGTGATTTTAGGGTTCCCTACACCTTGATGTATATAAATAAGAGCTTTTGCTCATTTGTAAATAACTTTTGCTTGAGAGAGAAATATATGCTGCGCCTACCTTGCCCTCAATATTGCTCTTTTGGTATTTGTTCATGTGTCTTCGCTATTACGATTAATTGTTATGCCACATAGGGTCTCAAGAGATTGTAATGGTGGATTCTTTCCATAGTTTAGATAAATCTGTTTTGTGCATATTTACCATTGAGGTCAATTGTTATGCCACATAGGGTTTCAAGAGATTGAGATGATAAATCTGTTTTATGTATATTTACCATTGTGATCAATCGTTATGCCACACAGGGTTTCGAGAAATTATGGTGATAAATCTGTTTTGTGAATCTTTATCATTATAATCAAGGGTTATGCCACATAGGGTTTCGTGAGATTGTGGTGATAAAGCTGTTTGTGAAGTCTTTACTATTTCGATCAAGTGTTATGCCACATAGGGTTTCATAAGATTGTCATGGTAAATTCTTAAATCTGTTTTTGCCCAATAAGCTTGTTTAGATTGAGATGATAGATGCGCCACCTTGCCTTCAAGTAGAGAATCTAAACTCGTTTATCGTCAGATAGTCAGAGCCACCGCTCCATTTCCTCATATACTGTTTTCTTGAGGATAGATTTAAAGTAGTTAGCTTAGTTGTAGTTAATGATCTGCGAAACCAGAAAATCCTTAGCTGCAACGTTCTTGGTTTTCTTAACCTTGTGCCTCTTCCAGCTGAGAACAAAAAGATAGGACTTAGATTACTTTTCTTTTTTTATGTATTCCAGCACAACGAGGGAGCTTCCCCTCCTAATTTGAAGAGCACTCATTACGCAGTGTGTATAGCTGTCCGTACAAACCTGCACTCCAGAGGTGTTAGATTTTACGCCAACACACCATTTTCAAAGCTAAGATAGACTCCCTTAGATGAGAAGAAGAGAAGAAGATTTCGCTGCTTAAACAAATCTGATCTTGATCTTGCTTAAACCAGCTCTGATACCATGTTAATTTTATGACCAGAATTGAATTAAGCAGAAATAAAACAAAACTAAGCAATAGAACACAACATATACCCTGGGAAAACCCTCCTTCTTGAGGGAGATAAAACCCAACAACAATATATCACTTATATATTGAATAAAATAGCAGCAATATGCTTTACAATTTGGCCAACCTCTAGGCCGATCTGATGTAATTATGTCAGCACCTCTCTAGATGCAAATTGAATAATCAATAATGACTTCTCACAATGTCGATCTCCTTGAAGCAATAATTCGATCTGTTGAAGATAGCGAATTCCTCTCAGAATTTATGCGAACTTGTCTCTTGATTATTATTGGATGCCAAATGGAAGTGAGAAGTCTTGTATTTATACATATCGAAGTGACTCTTCATGAAAAGTCGGCCTTATTCAAAGTGAGACGTCTTTTACAAGAAGTCGACCTCTTCATGAAACAATACGTCTCTTTATTCAATGCAATTCTTGGTTTAGTTGGTCTCCATAAAATAAAATATAAATTACAATTTGAAGAGAGGCGCCACTTCACTTGGGTCGGCCTCAAATAAATAAGTAGCCGCTGGCTTTATTTATTTTAATATTAATATTTATTATTTAAATCAGGTGAAGGATAACACCCGCCGCTATAACATCAACACAAAAGATTTGTAGAGATTCAGACACAAAACCTTTTCCTCTCATAGACCAAACTGACTATTACATTTCACCCAAAATACAATTTCTCAGAACCCTTTACAATGAATTAGAAATTCCCTTTTAAAGGTGAGATGAGTGTGCAAGCTCGTTGGCCAATCCCACTTGTCACTTCTTACATTTGACAACCTTGAACCTATTGAAACATAAAGGGTGTAACAACCAATAACAATTGGGAAACCTTTCAACCACTTGAACCAAAACTTTGTTGATTCTATTGTAGAAGAATACATGTGAACTCGACCTCATTATGCTAAAAACATGTTGGAGAATCATAATGACCTAGCAAAATCAATTTTACCCATTGTATTTTTCCAACCATGATGCATACACTTCTTTTCTAGGCCAATTATATGCCAAAACCTTTTCAACCTTGTTTGTGTAAGCTACTTAGCTTGCATCCAATATTGCTTTAGTCTCTAATTAAATCTATCAAGCCCTGAATCTAACTTCAGCAATTTATCTAAACTAGTGTTACACAAAACTGAGTCCACTTCTTCACCTGCAAATATTGATGCACTTAAAGTAGGAAAAATGTTACTAAAATCTGATCTCTAGCTATCTAGTATTTTTACCTCACCGTTACCATCCAAAATTTTGGGCATCGGAATCTCTTCCAAAGCTTCAAAAGAATTTAATTTCTCTTTCAACTGGTGTCCAACTTATTTTGAAAGGTTGATGTCAGATATCAAGCCCATCACCTCTTGTGTACTTGATAGCTCTGCAGGGTCACTTGGATCAAATTTTGCATTGCTGAAGGTCCCTTGCATCAATGGCGCACGTGGAATACATGTACTTAAGATATCTTTCAAATTTACATCATTATTTACATGGCTAATATATGCTTTCTTCATATTATTGTAATTAGCCCATGTGTCATCTAACTTATGCAAAATACATGACAATCTGTGCCCCGAAAGGTCGTTTGACTAGATTAACTAGGTTTTTCTTACCTTCCTCCTTTGTTGCTTTTTCTACCTCTTTGCTTTGCTTTAGTTGCTCCTTTAATTCTGCAATTCTAAGCATGAAACTATCTTTACTCTTCTGGGACATATCTCCTGAGTTGGCTTGAGGAGTTGCAAGATGTTATGCTTTGTGGAGGGGGAATCAAGGGTTGTACTTTTCAGTATTCCTGCATCAGCTTGATGTAGTCCCTTTGCAACTTTTCAAAATCAGATTGCAACTTTTTAGCTGCTGCCTCACTAAACAGGGCTATGCTTACCACCAAAGATATAGCTTGAGGAGCTGTTGTATCACTTAATCTCCTAACAACCAGGTTCTTTGTTAGCTCATTGATGTCTCTAGCCACTTTAGGCTTCCTGTTTTTGGGACTATTTCCCAAATTGCCAAAGTGTCGAATTTTGTTCCGAACCTTGACCCAAAGTACAAATATTTAGCTTGGTCCTTTGAGGTCAGTACATCTTCATCAGTGTCTTGCCTTCTAATTGTGTCTTAAGGCGATTGCTGATGCTATATCCCATCCAGGCAATATAATTATCCACTTTCTTTTACTACTTTCTTTTACTCGCCTTCATCCTTCTTCAGGGGTTATGTTGACATGAAATTCAGCTTCTTGCATAATCTTCTTAGTCACTTCTTTTATTTCATCTTCACTCACTTGAGCCTTCTCCTTATTTAGCTTTTGCAAGAAGATCTTTGTTTTCTTTTTGATAAGAAGACCTTTGAATTCCTTGGATTTTACAAAATCACTATCAGATAGGAATTTAGTGCAAGCTAGAGCCCTCACATCATTTATAATGTCACCTCCTTCCCCAAGGCCTATCATCATGCTTTTTGGGGGAGCAACATCTATTTGCATTCTTTGAGGAGAAGCAATGACTTGTTGCAGTTACTCAACATCAATTATATTCTCTCCTACTTCTTCCTTTGTTATAGAGTAATCAACCAATGATTGAATCCTCTCTTGATGCTCTAATCCTGGTTGAGAAGATGCAGTCTTTGCACCCATCACAATTGGTTGTTCAACCTCCCATTCCTACTAATGTATGCTCTGTTTAGTTACTCTGGCAGTTGGTGCAGGTGTCCTAAAACCAAGGATATCAACCTCATCTAACGTTTTTTGCATTCTGGTAATGGGGTCTTCATTTTCCAAAAATGCCCCCTTATAGTTGGGATCTCTTCTCTTTCTTTTTATTTCTTCTACCAAAATTTCTAGCCATTTGTCTTCCTTGGCTTGGACCTCAACTGCAGAAACACAATTTCTTATCAAGTCTTCCTGCTCATGAACGTCATGGTAGAATGAGGACTTCCCAATCCCTCTTCTAACTTGATCGATAAAATGCTTTGGGTGACAATTTCTTTTATTATCAACCTTCATTCTATAAGCCTGCAATTTCTGAGCCAATAACTTCAATCTCTCCTTTGAAGTAATGGTGAAGTCAGAAAATACAATTGAGGGTGGGAAAAATGAGCCTTTCTTGTGTGCTTTGAGATGCAGCTTATCTGATTTATTTAACTACCACATGATTTCGATAAATTCAATCCTATCTGGGACATATCTTGGAAAAATATGGGGTTCCACAGCTGCACCATAAACCCTAATCATAGTTGTGTTAGAATGCAAAAAACAGTCACCCCAATTATGCTTCGAGCCTTTATCTGGGAGCTTATCCTTTGGCCTTAAGAATCTCATCACATTTTCTAATAGTTTGCTGCATTGATATCCCAAATACCTCAGCACTACTTGAACAAAATGTTCTTCAAACAAAACATAGTTTGAAGACTGGCAGTGCATATCCCAGGTGTGAGTTTGCCCTTAAATTGGCATTGGATTTCCTCAGGATTCTGTAACTCTAACTACAAAGCTTTGTTCTAGACTTTCTTCTCATATTACAGAAAAATATGGCATAACATGGAATACCACTTGAAGTATAGAATCCTATCGTCACCCTTTAAGGCCACCAACTCCTTATGGATGCCCTTAGCAATATAGGAAGCATAATCAAAATCTTTGTTCACGTCCTTGTGTTGAATATCAACAGCTATCATCATCAAGTGAATTGGCATCTGGGTTTTAAGATCAATTGCTAGTACTTGACACAAAGCATAATAGGTCTTGATGAAATAGTCTTCAAATCTATCTACATTGAATTGCTCCATTTCATCTTTACCAAATGATACCATTTTCCTTTTAGGGCCCCTCTTTGTGTGATGTGATAGCCATCTGACTTTGTAGTTGAACCTGTCTTTGCTATATTCTCTGTTCAATTCGTCAAAATTTATTGGGACATTGATAGTGAGATTGAGTTTGAAGACCCCACAAATCAATTCTCTGTTTAAGACCATCCATTCCTCCCCCTTAAAATTGTAGAGGGTTCTTGTTTTCTCATTGTACATGCTACATATTGCTCTGATTAATTCTACATTGATGAAAACATTGGGTACTACTAGCTTCCCCAAATCACAACTTCATATGTTGGAGATAGGACGATCTGCATTGCTTCTTCTGTGATAGTATTTGAATAAATCCCATCCCTGCATGGGAATTACTGCGTCTCTCATTGATATGGCTTTATCCTAGATCCTATCAGATAGAATCCTAGTGCCTTGGGTGTGTCTTGCTCTTTTAGAGGAGCTAAGAAGTTGACTATGCAAATCTTGCTCAAGCCCCTTTTTTTTAACTGTTCTAAGGGATTCCTTAAGTCATTTTAGGTTTTTTTTAACAATAATCGGAAACTAGGGTTTTCAAAAAGTTAGATAAAACTATTCTACCTACGAAATCCTAACAATTTGCATGTTTTCATTGCAACAGAGAGAAGAAAACCAACTTACTAGTTCATTGCATCTGAAAACCCTAACTTCAAATTCACAACATAGAGAACACCACAACTTGCTCCTTTGCAATTTTCACTCTAATGACTTTAGAAATGATTTCAATCAATTGCAATTGGAATTCTTAAAGGAACAACAAAAAATTGTCGCTTTTGGTCACTAATGTTGATAAAAGTGAACCAACAATGCCTCCTGCGAGCCATTTTATAGATTTAAACTTGGACCATCAATCTCTTTTCAAAAGAACCTTGATCAATGACTAGCACATTTCGAGACATTAGTGCAAAATCATTTGAAATGGCAACTACCAAAGTTGCATTATGAAAAGGAATTGCGCTGCACTAGCACTTTGACACTTGTAAAAGAAGTGCTTTTTGTAATGTCCCCTTCGAGTTATCCTCTCAGGGTGCCGCTTGGCCTTTCTAATTCCCAAAGGCAAGCTTTGATATTAGGGAATCATTTATTTAATTATTTAATTGTCACCGAAGTATTAACTCAATTTCTATGGTGGTGTTAAATAATTAATTAAATCATTTTGTAAAGTGACTTATGAAATGTTTTAATTGAAAAAGAAACAACTAATGGAAATATTTCCCCTATGTGCGCCATGTAAAAGTCACTTTAATTTTTGGAATGGCGAATACAAAAGAAACAAAGAAAGCTTGAATTCGCACCTTTTCACTTTGGAGAAATTACTTATCTTTCCACGGGAGAGCTCGAGTGCTTGCATTAGGGTTTTGAGACCTGCAGATCCAGTTTCGGATGTGAAACATCATCGCCTAGCTGGAACGAATTCAGATTTGGAGAAGAAATTTCTTAATATCATATCAGCTTTGGGTGACTTTTGAAGGATGTTGTTCGCATGAGATCCTCAGTGCGGTTTCGCATTTTCGCGTCATCATACATGGTGATAACCTTGCTGCGTGGGTGCTGATTTTGGGTTCTGATTCACACTTTTGGAGGCGTGGCTCTATCCTAAGACCTTAGGCGCCTCTTCCCCAAGCAAGCGCTGCAAATCATTGTCACGTTTTGAGGAAATACGGGCTGTTAAGAGAAAAACGTATCTGCTAAAAATAAATAAAAAAACGTCTTTCCTTGTTGATGCTTGGACGGGTTTGACATGGAAGTATTTTGGGTGGCATTTGAAGGTAGGAGTTTAGGCACCCTGTTAAGAAGAAGAAACAGCTGATAGAAGGAGAAGTTGTTGGCTGCTGCACACTTCTGTGCATTTTCTGAGTATCCTCCAGCAATTTTTAAGTGGGAGCGACCAGTTCTAAGGTGTGTGGGCACGTATTTGACAAGCATGGCCTCCTCTGAAGATTTCCAGACTTCCTACCATTTACTGCGCAAGTTTCAGACCTTTCTTCACTTCCAGGTTTGAGTATATTGGTATCTCCAACTTCTTTAATGAATGTTTTAGCTCAGAAAATCAAAATGGAAGATATGTAACTGTGGGTGGGTCTGTAATGCAATTGTTGGGTTTGAGAGACAGTCATTTTAAATCTGCATGAGTTGTAAACCCTCTGGACATTTTGTGATTACATTTCAGACATCTTCATGCTCAGGAAACGACCTTGTAACCCCTTCATTCACCATTTAAACCGTTATCAAATTGCTGTTTAAAACTGGGAACAATATTGTGACTGTATGTGAGATTCCTGAGGCTGTAAGGGCCTGCAATTAATTTCTGAGTTGCAACTTAATGTACATCTGATTTACATAGTTATTGTCTGGGTCAACCACACATTTCTGATCATGCAACAAATTGATTGAAATTATTGTTCACCAATATTTGGGAAAAATCAGTTTGGGAAGAGTTAGTTTGCTCAAGAATCTTTCAAATGTTATTCATGTCTGTCTTATTTATGTTATTTGATAATATTATGATGTTGTGTTAAATTGACTGCACCAAAACCCACTTAAACTAAGAACTCAAATTGCAAAAATTTATACCTACTGGAAAGGAGCATCACAGCTAGAGACATGAGATGGGCCTCACAACAAATACTTGAGTTCAGATGTAGAGAAACCACATTGATGCACTTGGAAATCATGGAAGCCTTGTGTTGCAATGCTGTAGTTTCATGAAATCTTGCTTTATAAAATCTATGCTACAAAGGAATGTCACGCTAAAATTGGAATGTGACATTTGACATACACTTATTTGACTACTCGATTGCAGCCACAAGCCTAATGAGGACCAAAGAGACTTGAGCCCAGTCTAGCTAGATGACAAATGTCATCATAGCACATTAGTGCAAACTCAACTCGAGGGAACATTTCAAAACCATGCTACAAGGAATTGTTGCGTTGCATCAAGAAGACGACACTTGTCATATGGTGGTCCTATGGCAATGTTGTTAACACAGTTAGTCGAGGAGAAGGCACATGGCTTTAGAGTGCATGAGTGTAACTTAAATTAGGAGGATGTTTTCAATTTTGTGCTACAAAGAGCTAATGTGTTTCAATCATAATACAAACATTATCATACAATGGCCCTGCAAATCTTGTTGTTGCCAAAAAAGGGATAGGAAATGAATACATGTGTTAGAATAGTGTGGTAGCACAAGCTTATAATTTGACACAAAAAGAGAGTGCGTGCTATGAAGAGCAAATGTGCTCTAGTGACTAGTCAAATGGTGCCATGTGGATATGGGTAGGGACCACTAAAGAAGCATTTACTTGCCAACGGATAAATGCAGATTTAAATATTCAAAGGCAAAGGCGTGATCGGTCAAACAAATTAAGTGCCTGGTAAAACGTAGCCCGAGTCATGAGAAAATGACTTAAATAAATTCAACAAGCTTAGCTTGTCAATGTCAAATTAGAATGTTAGGGCACATAAGTATAAGCCAAGGGTTTAGGGTTTTAGGAGTTTGAATAAACCCTTGATTATGTTCACAAAACCCTAACAAAATGCAGAGTGTAATAGATACATCAACATTTTTCATTTTTACTACCTATCAAGTACATGGATTTTAATGCTGCCAACTTTATTTGATCATCTTAATCATGGATGACAAAGGAGATGATAAAAAGGGCCAGTCAGCTCATCATGGCAAATGGGCTATGTTACTGGTT